>PYWC01000131.1:22114-44464 GCA_003182015.1 Tuber magnatum
CGATAGCACACGAAACACTACAAGTATCAAATGATACTGTGAAACCAAACATAAAACAATGTGTGTATCAAGCGATAGCACACAAAACACTACTAGTATCAAATGATACTGTGAAACCAAACATAAAGAATGTGTGTATCAAGCGATAGTACACGAAATACTCCAAGTATCAAACGATACTGTGAAACCAAACATAAAATCCTAGTAACCCGTACCGGTTACACTTATGGCAGCCGGGGACTCCTATTGGAGTAGCCGACCTCCTCCCGGTTGGCATCCATCCGTTGGCGTAGCTGAGAGATCTTTGTATGCGTTTATCTCCACAACCAACGGACCGATTTAGTTGGTTCGACCTTGTCAGGATAGCCGATAGTCCTCTCTTGTTGATTCAGTGAAAACCCCTCGCTCGGCGACCTTCCGTGGTGGCGTAAATGCAGGTTTTGTGCTGGCGTTGTATTGGTAGAAATTAACTCATTCTCCAAATACTCCAACGGACCCTGAGATCGCACACGTGACCTTCTGCCAATGATCATGTGGCATGCCCATTACGCTATGCCAGTTTGTCGTATATATAACACCCATGACCTGCTAATGAGGTCATGTGTGTAAAACCAATTTAAACATAAACGAGCCCCATTACCTGCTAACGAGATCATGTGCATGAAAGAATCATAACTTAACTGTATGACATCCAAGCGACATCATATGCAAAACCCGTTTCCTTACCGCCGTCACCTGGCTAGCGCTCCTCTAGCCAGATCGTGACACTGGTACCCATACTAGTTATACATACAGTATGGCATCCTTCCTTTCAGCTCCTTTAACAATCGTGTCAAAGGAGTCTCCTTCTTCTTCCATGAGTTCCACGTCCTGCCATAGCCGGGGGTGCACTACTTCATATAGCTTTTGCCGCAGAGTGTATTGGGATACTGTTCCGGTGGGCAATCATTCAGGGTATATCAATAAATCTGTTCCCACTTGTGTTATTCTGTCTATTCTTCCCTTTTGTCCTTGTTGGATTTCCTTGAACTTCTTATACAGTTTTTCCATGTTTTGCGAGGACTGAAACATATCTCTTAGGTACCTTATCAAGGTTGTTTCCGCTATTTATTTCTTGAAGTCATAGTGGTTCATTGATTGGTAATACGCTTCTTCCCCCTTTCCCGTACAGAAACCTGCGAACTATGCTCCACTTCCTTCCTTTGTCTTATTCACTTTTTGTAGGGCGAGATATTGTGAAGTGGTTGTCACCTATCGATCAAACACTGCAGATTTTAGCTCTTCCTTTTCACCCGGGAACGTGGGCGCCAGCGGGAGCTTGACCCCTAGTCCTGTTTGCCTGGCCCCGGTGCCGGGTGGCACAACAGATTCTCTTTCGGATATATCGTGTCCTGATCCTTCGGTGCTGGTACTGTTTCGGACAAGCTTTCTGAAGAATTGCTGGGGTCATCATCTGGACATTCTTTCGCTACCGAGTGATCTGATTCCTCTGTGTTGTTGACTTCCTGCTTTGGAGTGCGGACAGAAGGGCTGTCTTTCTTTGGGGGTTGTGCCGGTATCGTTCCTTTGCTGGGGCTGGAGAGAAAGAGTCCAGGAAGGCTTGTTGCTGCTTTTGCTAACTCGTTGGTCAAATCACTAAAGTTCTGTTTGGCCAAATCTCGTGCTAATTGCCTTTTTGCTTCATCAGTTGAGAAGTCGGTCTGTGGCCCCTTCGGCTTCTTAGGTTCCCTCCCCTTGGTAAGGCCTTCCCGTGGGACCTGCTTCCCATCTCAAGTCCCTAGTAACTCAATTGTGTTGTGTTGGCAGAGCCAAACCTTGGTGGTTGTGCCGCTCCCCACTGCTAGCTGTGATGTTGGACTTTGGTAGGTTGATCAGGCCTGGTCCAGGCAGGTTTCTGACCACTTGCTGAGATTAAAAAAACGTAGCGTGTTCGGGCCAGGCCCTAGTCACATAGCAGTACGATAGAAGCAGATGGCTTCTTAATTAACAAGAAGTGAGCTCTGCTTACCAAAGAAGTCTTCGAACGGGGTGTAATTGGAGATCGAAAGGTAACCGTTCAACCAAGTATATTAAGAATACTGTCTGTCGAATTCTGCTATTTCCATCGTGGATATCAGTGGTCTTTAAATACAGCCTATCGCTTATCTCCAGTATGAGCAATATCCCAAGACTTTGTGTTTATCAACTGATAGCACATGAAACAATACAAGCATCAAACGATACTGAGAAACCAAATATAAAACAAGGTGTGTATCGACCGATAGTATGCAAAACAATACAAGTATCAAGCGATACTGTGAAACCAAACATAAAACAATGTGTGCATCAACCGATAGCACATGAAACAATACAAGTATCAAGCCAGAACGTGAAATCCAATATAAAACAATATGTGTATCAAGCGATAGCACACGAACCAATACAAGTATCAAGCGATACTGTGAAATCCAACATAAAATAACCTAGTACCTGTACCAGTTACAGGTTAAGCTTTTACACTATACCTCACAGTTGGGGCTATGGCGTCTTCCATGACTCACAGTTGTAAGTTATTGGTATGTGTTATGGTTTCCCACTACTCGTATTACTCGCGACAGGTAATGACCTTGGTCGGTTCTTCCGAACTCCGCTGCACTGTGTCCTAGAGCTCCTCGCGTCTCTAGGCCCTATCTTAGTATTCTCACATAAGAATCGGTTTCTCACCAGTGCCGAGAGTATTGGTCTTTGATTTGGTTAACACAACCTGCCTAGTGGATAGGTTCTTGACTCTAAAACGGATCCGTCTAGCAGATAAGATTGGAGCGTAAAGGTTTATATATTGTAAAGATCGTAAAGTAGTAGATAGGAAATAACAGTAGCTGGTTGCGTGAAGAGCTAACCCATCTGTGAAAACCCGGCCTTTAGATAGGCCTCTTCCCGCAACCCTAACCCTGCCCTGATCCTCAAGCGAGGTCAGGTGCAAAATCCATCACATGACTTAAACAAGTCATGTGCGCAAACATAAAACATCTCATGACCTCTAAGTGACGTCATGTGCGAAAACATCAATCAAATGCAATATAAATAAACCAACCACATGACCTACTAACGAGGTCACACGCAAAACATAAACAAGTCTGCCTTGCCGGTAAGCCTTACTGGCCAGCCTAGACTCTTTCCATGATGTCAACTGTACGTCATGTGCAAAATGCAATTAACATAAACAAGTCCCATGACCTGCTAACGAGGTCATGTGCATGAAAGAATCATAACTTAACTGTATGACGTTCAAGCAACGTCATATGCAAAACCTGTTTGCTCACTGCCGTCACCTGGCTGGCGCTCCTCTAGCCAGATTGTGACAGTATGTTATGATTGGTTGATGTGCTTGAACAAATTGCAGTTGTGAGTTGTATAATGGAATACCTTTCGCATATGACTCAGCTAGCAGGTCATGGATCTCACGCATATGATGCAACTAGTGCACATGACTATAGCAGATGACTTATGAGTAGAGGTCACAGGGTTAGGGTTGACATGCAAAGCAAGTATAAAAGAGGTTACTAGGACTCAAGAGGATGTGCTCTTCATGCTATCTCCTTAGTATCTTCTTACCTATAACTTTACTACCCTACTATTTGCCTACATGGCTACATTGTATACATACTCTCATGAACGAGTCATCAGATAGGAGCCTGTGGTGCTTAGCTATCTGAATTGAAACAAGAAGTCAAGTCTCAAATATCCAAGGCTAAGATATTGTCACCCATGGGAGAGAAGCACTGACTAGTAGAGATTGTTACATAACTATCAAAAATTTAAAAAAAAAGTAGAGAACCCAATTAAAGAAAACAAAATAGTATAGCTAGTAGACAATAGAAAAATATTATCATTATTTTGTGTGACCTCTATCTGCATCCAGTACAGCTTGCATTCTCGCAAGCATCTACCCTATTCAACTATCTAACTTCTCTTATACAATTAAATCCTACTTCTCCTTTACTGCCTCAAATAATTTGACAGAACTATGGAACCTTCTTTTTAGTCTGAAGAATTACTTGTTGATGGCTCTTTTGAGTAGTATCCAGGTGTTTTCTATAAGATTGAGATCTGGAGAGGTGGGTGGCCAAGAGAGTTTTTAGTAACTATAGTCTGTCTCTAATTTTCAATTTTTCTTACCATTATGCTTGGAGGCATTGTCTGCAACTAGGTAAATATTGTCAGAAGACCTACCTAGAGCTTTTATAAAAGAGATGAGGTATGGCTGCTGGATTTCAGTTGCATATTGGTGGGAATTGAGGCCAAGTCTATCTCTTTTACTAATCCTTTTCTCATCCCCCCTCTTTCTCACAAAATTAACTCGGTCCTACTACCCTTTATAATTATAGCATAGACCCCAATACTAGACCATCCTGACTTAAAGCTAGGCTTCAAGTTTTTTTCTTCCAGCTCTTCACCAAGTCTAACTCTAACCTTTTTGCATATTGAACTTTGATCATAAATAACAGTAGCTTTATCCACAAAAACAATTTAATTCTCTACCTCTTTCCAGTTTCTCCTTCTTCTACCAAACTCCTTTCTCTTCTCCTTTTGTCCTTTCCTCAAGAAAGACTTTTTTCTAGATGTCAGAAGCTTAAAACTAGCTTCTAAAATAATCTTATTAATAGTGGTTTTACCTAAATCAATATTTACTTTTGTGGTAGTATTGTGCAAAGATAAATCAGGCTTAGCATCAACAATAGACTCCACTATCTTTCTCTTTTTTGTTGGTAATCTCGGTTGGTCTTCTACTTCATTTTGTATTAATGATGTTTCCACCTCTAACCTATACTCTTTTAACCAGAATGTGAATAGTGGACTTAAAAATGACTAAAGATTTGGTAATTTTATTATATTCCATATCTGTATATTTATACAGGATATAAATTTTCTTATTTAAGTCTTTTGTAGCTCTGAGAGCAGATATGAAAGTTATAGTAAAAGTGGTTGTTGTAGTAATAGAAAGTTAACTGATTGCACTTCTAGGATATGAAGGCCTTCCTGTTATAACTATATGTAGGAATCACCTAGCAGATACAGAGGCCAATATGGCCTTGAGGGCAGAGCTGTTCCTAGTACCTGAAAAAATATGAATATAGATCTCTTCCATTAAAATGTGGCAAGAGAGCTAAAATAAAAGGAATGAGAGATATAAACCAAGAGGAAAGAATTCAACTACCATACCTGAAGGTCAAAGAAGCTGAAACACTTGATAAGACTGTCTAAGTTAGACTAGCATATTCCAATACAACCCTAATGCAAAGCAAAGCTATATGGACATAAGAACTATACCAATGCAACAGACAGAAAATACCTGCAGGGTTGCATATAGTTTAGAAAGGACTATCTAGATATGAGCAGAATTTACTAGGACAATCAGATTGTGGAGCTGCAAACCTGGTAGAGGGTATAAAACTACCTAGTTATAGATATTCTATCAATATTTCTAGAGTACCTGAAAGTATAAGTACAGTTTAGTAAATCATTCAATAGCATAGTCTACCTTATCAGAAATAGTGAAATAGATATAGAGAAAGTAGAGATAACGAAAAGTAGTGCGAAAGAGAAAGAAAATTTGGAAATGGTAGAAATCTTAAGATTAGAAAGATAATAGGTTTTTCTAAAGGGAAGAGCAGTTTGTAGTAGTTGTAAAAGGAATTATAGTAGAGGACGTACAGAAAAGAGCTACTTGTTGGGCTTGGAAACAGACCTGAGGAGGATGGAAGATTGTAAAATAGTTATTGCAAATATGTTTTAATAAAGAGTCAAGAAGTGATGGGATCAATATAGTGAAGTAAAAAAGGTTCCATTTCTTATAAAGTGGGTGGGCTTGTACTTTAAGAATAGATTAAAATACACAAATTATCAGAAAAGCTATAATACTTTTAGGAATTTGGCAGCTGATTGGAGAATAAAAAAAGATTATTTAGATAGGTTGAAGAAGGAGATATTAGAAGAATACTCATACTAAGATTATAGCTTAAGTACAACAATACCTGAAAGTTTGCCGGCTCACTCCTCAGAAGTACTAATCTTAAGTGCCTAATAGTTTAACATAATATTGCAGCTTACTGTAATTTTATAACTCAATACCACCTTATAATTCAATTTTAGGGCTTAACACTACTCTATAATAGTTTGTTATTGGTTTGTTTTCTAGTTTTATATAACCTGGTAGTCAACTATAAATATATTATGTTGAACAGAATTCTATACTATTTACTAGTAAAAACTATAAATAGATATCTCAATTTAACTCAAAGTCTAATTAATAGACTAATCTTATATATAAACTAAGTAGTAAAGTGGGGTTGAGCCACAAAATTATACTACAATATAGGATTAAGCCCAGAATTAAGCTATAAAGTAGTGCTGAGCCACAAACTTATGTTGAGCTGCAATGTTACATTGAGCTGTTAGGCACGTAGAATGAGCACTCCCGAAAAGTGAGCCAGCGAACTTTCGGGGGTTGCAGCGCTCAAGCTGCAACCTTGGCATGAGTGGTTTGATGTTTTTGTTTTTTTTTTGTTGTTAGGTATCGGTGGGGTTAGCTTGCCCCGTGGAACACAATGCCGTAGGATAGAGAGCCTGGATTGGAAGGCTTCCTGTAGGATTGAATGTATTTTGATTAACCAGATCCAAGCAAAGGGGGCAAATTTTGGCGGTACGCAGCAGCAGTCCTGTTTGAAAATGCTTCGATACTGCGAGTACAGGCTCAGGCACTAGACCTGTAATCCAAATTGAAAAATCCCGTACCATATTTCTTTCTTTCTTGATCTGGCTAGGCGCACACATACCGGTATTATTGGTGTGCTAATCGCTACTGGAATGAGATGCCCGGCTTCAACTCTGCCGCGTGAGTACCGGTGCCCGAGTATTATCATGTGAGAAAACCCCTTACGAGTAGTGAAATCTCTGTTTACTTACCGGTATATCCTCCGAAAAATTGACACAATGCCCGTAAATTACAAGTAGCATGAGTATTCGCTGCCCGTCAGTCAAATCTGACGGAATGTAAAAGGGAAAACCTTCGAATGCCATGGAAAATGGGGGGGGGGGTTAACGTACTTGAATTGGGCCGGGAAGTGGGTTAGATGGGGAAGTGAAAGTAGAAATCTAGAAATCTCGATTGGCGTCCGGCAGCAGGAGGGGTGGGACGGGGGAGCGGGAGATGTTCCTGATAGCACGGAATGTTAGGTTTGCCCTTCTTAAGCTGAATTCGGAGGTTCGACTTTGTCGAAAATTTATACACAAAGCGTATGATACGAGTACAAAGTGATCCACTTCGACATCTGATCTATGATATATTATGATACTAGTATGATACTTCCTAGCCGATCACATTACATAACACCATTCTTGGCGAAAATGTATAATACATACCACCCACAAAGCTTTACAATGCAACAAACAAATATTTACACACTTTCATCCGTCTTCTTATCCCTCAATCATAAGGAAACCGAAAGAAAAAATCACTGAAAAAATCAAGGGCTGCTCGAAGCTGACTGGTATTTTTCTAAAATTTCCCTACGAGCTTCCGAGACGAACGAGGAATGGGGTGATTTTTTTTAATTTCTTTTTTATCAATTTTCCTAAGAACTAACCCAACACAGGCCACTTTTAAGCAAGGGCAACACAGAGGAGATAACAATCGACTGCGTTTGTTTTCTGCAGTTTTATGATGGTCCAAGGGCAGGATTTCACTTTCTCTGTGGTATAATATTATGATATATTCCCTGGGAAATATGGCATCCGAAAGGGTTTGTTCCCGGGAGCACGGCATTCAAAAGGTTTACCCATTCAACTACCGTACGATATTCCAGCGGTTATGACTGACGGGCATTGTGTCATGGCGGGCAGTGGTCACCAATGCTATCGACTTTGCGGGCATCGTGTCGATTCCCCATATTTCTCTTTACTTTTTTTCCCGCTGCCTCTCTCGTTTCTTGGAGAGGGGTATCGGCCACTTGTTGGTGGTCTCGACCCGGGGCATGACGAAAAGCAGCGGTTGACCAAAAGGATCAGTTATCATCCTGGTACTATTTTTATTTTTATTTTTTGTTACTCTGCTTTGAATACGCTATTTTGCCTGTCAAATGCCCTTGTTCGTCACCCGCTGCTCTTCGCGTAGGGGTTGTATTATCTGGGAAGAACGAAAACACGCTGGCAAGCTCGGGAAGGCCTGGATTGGAGAGAAGTTGTTTTAGGAGGTACCGTAATGGTATTTCGCATACCGGTAACCGTGCCGAGGTTTCCGTCTCTTCGAAAGACGCTAAGCAATCTTCAGAGATTGACGGCACTCCTATGGAGTGCCCGACAGCTCAATGCAATGGACGGCTCAATGCAACCTTGATTATACTAAAGTAAAAGCTTTTTAATTGAACATCCAATATCACATAATAAAAGCTTCTGCAGCCATTGGTTCTTGTTCCTGTCTCGTATCGCCTTTCTCATCTGTTTTAAAACCTCCTTCCACTGCTTTTTAACCTTGTTTTCTGCCACTTTTGTTATAACCACCAATGCCCTTTGCACCTGCTCAACCTGTTTTTCAATACTCTTTTCTTCCTATTGACATACCATCGATCTAGCTGTATCAACATACAACACTCCTCCCTTCTGGATTGCCTGCCGGCTTCATTTTTAGCATGTAGTACATGTGAGATCGACAGCTTTTGTGTCTGCAAGATCCTCAAAAACCTGTGCTCCACTTTGTGCTTGGATGAAACTGCCTCTGATGAACATACAAACACTCGCATTTGTAGAAGGTGAAAGATCACTGAGCTGGGATAAAACAGTATCTGCATGATGTTTTAGAGATTGAATGGTCTGTGGTATTGTTGGTAGATCTGTGGAGAGTTGTGGTAGTGTTATAGTACATAATTTATTAGCTGATTTGACCGCAACAAGCATTTCAAAAACAACTTCTGAGTTATATGAAATGAGTCCAGTTTTTTTAAAAGCAGATTGAATAGTTGTAGATTTAAATATAAAGGACAAAATTGAAGGGAGAGTGTTAAGAAATTCAACCTTATTGAAATTGAAGTATCCTATGCGAGTTGCTAAGTCTACAGCTTCTGCACGATAGTGTTTATATGGTTGGAATACTACTACATCTAATGGCTACAAAATATGAGTGCAGTGTGGAGGAAAGCAAAAGGGCACAATCTTATGATCATTACAAAATTGAATAAACTCTCTCATGCAGTGGAAGTC
The DNA here is from genome assembly GCA_003182015.1 of Tuber magnatum. NCBI lineage: Eukaryota > Fungi > Ascomycota > Pezizomycetes > Pezizales > Tuberaceae > Tuber > Tuber magnatum. Next base: position 31,349 of record PYWC01000131.1, read on the forward strand.
ATGGCTTTCGAGGAGAAGGAGGTGCCAGGCACCGAGTTGATGGTAACGGGATATGGTTTGAAAGTGAACAAGCCAATCTATAGTATATATATCGTTCCAATAACCTATTTCTGATATACCAATGAGATGATCTCCTGGAAGAGTACTTTGGAGATACCAATCCTCTATATGAAGTGTGCCAGGCACAATATCATAGGACCAAGCACACTACCATTTCCACTTATCATTTCTATAACTGTTACTAGTTCCTGATTACTAGAACATGCAATGAAGAGAGAACTTGTCATCTCATAGGTTACTACCTATTGATCTCAACTGATTCTGTTATAGAAACTGGTCTTGTCGAAGTTGTAGGTATCGGCATCAAGAATCTCTTTCTCCCCCTTGATATTCTTATATCGACCAAACCAATCCTACAAATCATCCCGATAGTGAGCTCTTTTCTGATCAACATCTGGAGTTTTTTGTTTTCAGATCTTATATTCAGAATACTGGGCAAGGAATCGATGTGTCCACCATTCACTAACTTTTCAGCAGGAAGTTGTTGGATCTGCATAAGAACGCTTGAGTATCGAGTTAGCATATTGACCAATATGATGATATTGTGGTGAAATGCTAATCTTGTCTAATCTATTAAGATATTGTCAAAGGCCTAGTTCTTGATCCTCAGTCAGCTTTCTGTTAGGTGCTGGCCTCTGCTAACATGACTGAGGACCCTTCTAGCTAGCATGAAGATGATCCTTTAGCACCTCAAACTCATGCACAATTCCTGTCACATTTGAATTTTCTTTGCTATCGAGCTTTTCAATTGCTTCTTGAATACGAACCTCAATACTGGAATAGGTTTTAGAAGACACGGCATACAAGTGCTCAAGGTATGGTGGAAGTAAAAGTACTAGACTGCGGTATAGAAGAAAAGATTGCATTGAGCTATTCATTGTGTTGAGCTGTTGGGTACTCCATAGGAGTATCGTCAATCTTCAAATATTGCTTAGCATCTTTCGAAGAGACGGGAACCTTGGCATGGTTAATCACTGCAGGAACTCAGAATTTTCTCTCTTTGGAGAGTTCGGCTTCTGGCAACTTTTCGCTACACTTTGTTTACCCCTGCTACCACTATTATTGTATTAGTGGGTTAGCGTATTCTGGGGTCTCCCAGATAATACTGTCCCGGGGTGTAGCAGAAAGGGCCAGAGAGAGAGAGAGATTAGCAAGTTCCTGTAGGTAGCATACCTGAACCGCAGTATGTAAATGGTCAATAAGGAAGAAAAAAATGAGGCCTAGTGGGTATGGACAACCCAGGTATCTATATTCATACCAAGATTATGGCTGCACCACAACCCATATCTGCTCTCTGGCTCACAACCGTGGGCACTCTCAAGAGAGTACCAGACAGCTCAATAGTCTTGGACAGCTCAACGGTCCTTAGGTGTTGCTATAGCAACCTCCTAGCTCAATACAATATCACCTAACATGTTGCCATAGAAACATGATACTGGTAACTTAATACAATATAGCAATATAGCAACACAGAAGCAATACTTTTATTTTACCTTAATTTCCACAACCTTGCCTGCCTCTTAATACCAGTAACTATTAACTTTGATAGTTTCTTTTTATAGGCTTGAATTACAGGTCTCTCCTTAGCGTATACCTTAATTTCCATTATTAATAGCTTACGTTCAGCCTGCTCTGCCCTTTTTTTTGCATTTTGTGCATGTCTCAACTGCTTTTCTGCTTTTTCTCGCTCCACATCCTCTTTTTTTTTCACCATTTGACATGCCTCTGAGGCATAGAGAACAAACCTTTTTGTACCTGCCTTCTGTTTTAACCCCTATGCCTCAAATACCTTCCTTGCTCAGCTGCTTTTGTTGCCTTCAAATGCTCTATAGCAAGGGCCCCAGACTGTGCTTGGGCCAGCCCCCCCTTTAGAACCAATTTCAACTTTCGCTAAAAGGTGGAAGAAAGATCAGCCTACTCCCTTGTCAATTCCTTGCCTCGCCTCTTAAGACTTCGTATTGTAAGTGGTGTAGTAGGAGAAGACATCAAGCCTTGTAGTGGTGCTGGTGTAACTGGTCATGTAGAGGGGACACAAGCTTCTCGTAACTTGTAAATTACCCTTTCTGGATTACTGAAAATGAGACCAGTAGCTTAAAATGCAGAGCGGATAGTAGATTTTTTAAATGTTTACTGACCGATAGAATCAATCATATCTAAAACCTCAATCTTGTCAAACTCAGTACATCTAGTTCTGGTAGCTGATTCTACAGCCTCAGTATAGTAATACTTATATGGTTGAAAAACAACCACATCTAACGGTTGTACAAGGTGACTTATATGGGGAAGAAGACAAAAGACTACTATCTTATAAAGATTGCAGTAGCCTAGAAACTCTTTTATACAGTGTGAGTCAAAGCCATCCAGAAGTAGAAGTTGATATTGACCTTGTTGGCGTAAAGACAAAAATGACTCAAAATGTTCAATCCACTTAATTGATAACATATTATTACTATAACCAGTTTCAGATAAACCAATAAGATAGATATCTGGTATGGAGGTAGAGGTATACCAGGGTTTCTGAGGTATAGCCCCTGAAACAATTATCATTAGAGGAAGGACATATCCATCTCCACTTATAGTTTCATAGACAGAAACAAGTTCTTGATTAGTGGAACTACCAAGGTAGGCCTGACAATTGGGATCTCATGTTATCATCTCTTAGTCACGGGTAATGCCAATTCAGAATCTAGTTGCATCAAAGTTGTAGATATCTCTTATCTCGAATTTATATTGATTGCAAACTGTTTGATACTTGGTAAACAAGGTATACAAATTATTAGTGTGATGAGCATTTTTCTAATCAGCATCAACAGTACATTACTTGTATATAAAGTACTCGGGATAGCCATCAAGAAATCTTTGTACCCATTTCTCACTGATGACTGGTATTAGTAGAGGGCCAGAATGCGTATTCTTTAGAATTGTATTTACACAACCTGATACTATTTAAAGCCTAGAACTTGTTCCCACAGAATCCAACCTGTCCAGATACTGGTCAACAGTAGCTTCTTGGTCCTCTGATAACTTGGAGTTGGTAGCAGGTCAATCAATCTTTGATTGGCACCCTTGCCACCGTGCTTGTAATCATCTTACTGGAACCTCATACTTCAGTGATATTTTTGAAACATTGGGATTATCCTCTCCAGTTATAACAAGGAATGTGATCACTGCTTGAATTCAGGCCTCAATATCTTGATATGGCTCAATACGCTGACTTGGAGGAATCAGTGCTGAGTTTAATGATGATGGCATAGATAGCGAAGATATCTGTTATAGTATATACAGTTAGAATATAGACCAAATATAGAATGTAAAAGATTATAACATCCAGGAGAGCTACTAACTATAACATTTAGTAAGTAAAAGAGTAAAGAAACTGAGGAACTAGAGAACTGAAAAGCTAGAGAATTAGAGAGTTGAGGAGCAGGAGAACTAGACAGTTGAAGAATAGGAGAGCTGAGGTGCTGGAGAGCTAAGGAGCTGGAGAAGGGGAGAGCTGAGGTGCTGGTAAACTGGAGAGCTAAGGAGCCAGATAACTGGAGAGCTGAGAAGTTGAAGAACTAGAAAGCGGAATAACTAGAGAGCTGATGAGCTGGAGAACTGGAGAGCTAAATAACTAGAGAGCTGAGGAGTTGGAGAACTAGAGAGCTGAATAACTGGAGAACTACAAAGATAGAGAGTTTTAAAGAACTTTAAACCAATACAATATAGGAGTTAGGAAGCCTGAGAGTTATTGATCTATACTGTAGTAAAATGGTCTGAGTCTAAAGGGGTTGAACTGTTCAATTATGTTGTACTACAATGGCAAAGCAATTGAGCTACTATATAAACAAGGTAGCACTAGTAGCTCATTGAGCTATTGTATATTAGTATAATTAATTAAACCTCCAGCCTGAATGGCAACTCTCTGTCATTCAGTATGGCAGTATAGTTCCTACATGTAAAATCACTGCATCTCTGCCAGACCACAGAATTACTATATTTAGACCAACAACTAATATACAAGGAACTTCTCTTAACACATTTATCTTATTGGCATGTATATCTTTTATCACTTTGGTAGATGCCAATATGGAAATTGAGTATTCACTAATAAATGAATATGAATATTTATAGAGTTGTATTATAATGAGTGTAACCATGCTGTCACACAACAGCTGAACCACAAAAGAACGCTTAGCAATAAAGTTTCCATGGCAACACAGTTTCCATGAAAACAGAGTTTCTATGGCAACACCCAAGGACCATTGAGCTGTCCAAGACCATTGAGCTGTCCGGCACTCTCTTGAGAGTGCCCACGGTTGCGAGCCAGCCAGCAGACGTGGTTTGTGGCGCAGCCACAACCTTGGCACGAGTACTCGGCTTGTTTTCCTACCAATTGCGAGTAGCGCAAGTTAAGAACTATGAAATTTGGCTCAGCACAGATCGGTTCCATAGGGATCCCCTACCAGCCCGAGGAGCCCTTCTGAATCCCTAATCCGCGCCTCCGGAGTAGAGTAAACGCCGATGCGACTAGTCTAGGTATCATATCTAACTTCTACTGTGCTCGTACCGTACAGCACAACCCTGAGTTCCTTTTCCATGAAGATTATCGATCGGTCAACATAACCCCTACTTTGCCACCGCAGGCTTTCCGACCTTTTCTACCCTACCCGAGTGTAGTCTGCGTACCGGTAGGCCGATACCCGCACAGCCAGCCCCATCCAAGACTCTGCTCTTCTCTCCGCGCCAGGAATTGGATAGAAAGGGCGAACGGGTGCTAAATCTTGGCTCGGAGACTCAAGTAAAGCTACTGGTACGATACCGCAAGTTGCGACCTGCGACCCGGCTCCAAACTGGAAGCCCGCCCAATCACAGGACAGGTGATTACCTGATAACCTCCTCAACCCCTCACCTTTACCGGTTGTTTGCCTACCGGGCAGGATCACCCACCACTACGTGCGAGGCCATTGAATCGACGGCTAAACATGGAGATACGCCTTCCATCCTTCAGGACCCCATGTCCATTCCTGAGAGTTGGACAATGTCCAAATAGCGATGGATGTGAGTTTGCCCACGATTCCTTACCTGAGCCTTGTCTGTCCGCTGGGCAAATCGACCATCAGATGCGAGGCCTCGAGAATGCTAAACCTGCCAATCTTAACGAGCGATTTAAGATCAAACGGAGGAAAGGGCAGCTTCATCGTTTAGGAGCTCGGAGGCTCGCAGCCCCCAGTCTAACCGAAAGGGGCATTTTGCCAACCAAGATAGCCATTAAGCATGAGCTTGGAAGGTACACAGTGGGGCCACCAAACAATACTGCTTTCTCGGGTGTGAGGGAGAGGGTTTTTGTGGAAGGTGGAGAAGGCGATGGTAGAGAATGGCAAACAATAGAGATGGCACGCGCACCAAGAAAGCGAAAGATCCGCCCCCGTATAGGACGGAGAAATGTACGCGTTCGTGGGATACCCAGGCATTCGGGTGCGAATGTATGTTACCTCTTTCTGCTCGGCTGGATTGGCTTTCTCTACCTTACTTTATCTTATCTTGGTTTACGGTATTAACGAGTGGGCAGGGGAACGCGCTAGCCAAAGGGGATCCCGGGGTCAGTGAAGGTGCCCCGAGCATCAATTTGCCTTCTGTTGAGGACACTTCCTTCGGTGACACTACTACACGGGGGAACATGGATGTTGACATGGAGGAGGTGGGCATTTCACGTCGAGTCGAGATCATTGGGGACTTTACGGTCAAATACCCCGCTTCCATACCCCCACACCTGCGGGATAGATACTCGAATCTGCCACCAGCTGCTATGGATTCGCCACCGCCCCAAACGCAGCCGCCTTACACCGATGAAGGGATAGTCTATGCCCCATCAGGGGAAAATGTGCATGGAATTGAGGGAGAGCATGTGGCAAGAAGGGGGCGGGCATTGTCCTTTTGATAATCTTGCGCTGTGTATTCACTGAGATACTCCGTTTCTTTTGGATATTAAGGTAACGGGGGGGAGGTTTTGCGAGCAAAAATTGAATAACAATGGGATGGCTTATAATTGACACATTTCACTGGCGATCACTCGGTGCCCCGAATTTCAACCCACTGGTAGCTATCCCCTGCAGCGTTGATAGTGCCGGTTTTCACTACATGACGCTAGAGATAAACTGGTCATATTAGTGGAATATTTTTTTTATTTCGGCAGAGCCAACCTCATGGATGAGCAGTACTAGAATATGGCCAGTACTAATGTGGTTTGCGCATAGACTATCGACATACGAATTACCCCACAGTGGGTGACCATCCCAGCTCAAGCATAAAAACCTTTGAGGACAACAGAATACATAGTTTACGACAAGCGACAAGCCGGTTCCGTAATGCCACCAATTACTCAAACTTTTTGCTTCCATAATAGGCTCACTGTCCGGGTTAAAGGAAAAAGTTTTGCAACTTAACCCAAATGCATTTGATAGTACCCGATCACCCTTTCCGGAATAGTCCAACAACAATTACACTAAACTTTAGCCTTTTGTAGGTGAATTCGGCACTATCAACGCTGTAATTAGGGGATAATAGACCGCCTTTGAACGTTATCCTATGGAGCTAATTGGCCCGGGTAGTCTATTGTACAAAGGACCAACTTGCCCTCATTCGAAAATCCTATCTATACCAGCCCCATCAAGGAGCTGGACCTGAACTAAAAGATATGGCTAGGCCAAGGCCTTGAAATCCTACAGTGAATAGTAGCGCGCCCCTCCCTCTTATTTACAAATAGCTCCGTTAACATTTAGAGGCAGAATGTTCACTTTTGGGGCGTGAAAATGGGGTGAGATGAAGAAAGGGCTATCGTCTAACCCACTCCAACTCCACGTCATGCCTAATCATGACCGTCAGGTAACTTTCACTGCTGCTAATGGCGGACTTTCCTCTGTTATCGGCCATCCCCTGCGTCTCGCCCTCCTGCCTCTTGATCCTAACTGAACAGTCACGGAACAGTGCAGCCAAAACTGCAGCCATTTCTACCAATGCAAAGTTCTTCCCAACGCAGGCTCTCCAGCCGTCCGAGAAGGGGGCAAACGCTCCCTTCACCGGTGTTCTCAAGTAACAGTACGGGGCACTCTGGGTTCCCGTCCGCGGTGTCTCTGGTGGTGTTATCGGAGTTTTAACTCCTGTTTTCGGATCGGTACGCAGCCACCCTTCTGAGGAAGAACGGAGATCCCACCTTTGTGGATTGAACCCTTTGACTGTGTCCCCCCATAGAGAGGGATTGTAATGTAGTGCTGTTGTGGTTATATAGGCTAACGCTCCCGGGGGCAGGAGGCATTCCCTCCCTCTCCAGTTTACTGGCTGGCACTTATCGGCTGTCCACTTGGGGATATGCGTGTGAGGCGCGTTCAAGCGGAGAGTCTCATGCTTTCGATGGTCAGTATTCTCTCTCAAATAAGTCGCTGAAATCCCGACAAACTCACTAGGACACAAAGCACACTAGCCATTTTCGGATAAACTCTCTCGTACTCCCATCTCGAGGGATCTTGGTCTTCATCTTTCAGCGCTTCCTGTAAATCCTTGTGGAGCCAATCCTGCGCATCAGGATTCAGCGCCAGGTGCATGATGGCGTAATGTAATGTTCCCGTGGTAGTTTCTAATCCCGCTACGGCGAATATAAAAGCGTTCCCGATAACCTCCGCATCGTCCAATCCTGGCCCTTTCTCTGGCCCATCCCCGGCTGATGCTTTGACTAGTGACCCAAGCAGATTCTCCTTCTCCGGTGTCGTAGCCCTCTCACCGTTCTGGGTCAATTCCTTCAAATATATTCCCAACTCATCATACGACAGGCCGACCTTCCTCAGTGATTCCGGGCCATTTCTCAAGAGCCACTTTGGCACTATAGCTAAGGGGATGATGTTATCCAATACATTGTTCACAGCGTTTCCGTACGACATCTTGTGTCCCGGCGGGATGTTCTTCTGGCCGAAATGCTCTGTCGTCTCACTCCCACAATCGAAGGGCAGGGCTACCCCGAAATTGCTGAGGGATAGCACATTCATTGAAATTACGCGGAGATCTCGGCCAACCCTCACACCAGAATTTTCGCGACTCCAGACGTTGACGGCAGCGCGTGCCTGTTTAACGCCCTCATCCCATACAACCTTGTGCAGAGCTTCGCAGAACGGAGGGCGAGTGTACTTGTTATGCCGGCGCCATTCCGCCCCTTCGAGCTAAGTTATTCTCGTCAGCCAGTGAAGCCTACCGGAGGTGGAAAGGTTCCCCATACTGTCAACACGTTATCCCCATAAAATCGAACATATTCTAACTCCCGAATTAGTTCCCTTATTCCCCCCCTGGGAGCAGAATCCACAACTCACCATAAACCTTGGTAGCCTTTGGAAAGTCGTTCCTTCGTTCATACATCTGTCTCGCAACCTCCACACTCCCCACGTATATGGTCACCCCCCCGGGGCTCACGGCGCAAATGACGTCCCCATATTTCTCGAAGAGCTCAAACTTCGTATGATGGCACCAGTCGTGCCAGAAAATCTTGAAGTACGTCCATTTAGGCAAGTACTGCCAAAGTCCACGGTTGAAGCCGCAGGTTAAAACATGGAAGGGGTTCATTTCGTGCCATGGCAGGATGATATATGGTAGGCCGGACTTTCGAACCTCCCTGATGTTGTATAGGAGGTGGATGATAGAGCTGATAGTGTAGGTAGTAATAGCGGCCCCGGAGCAGATGGCCAGTATCAGTAGAGCGCCCATTGTGGCTTTTGGTCGATACTTCCTTCTCAACTTATCTCCTTTTTACACTTGGGGGCGAGGGAGGTGAGTTCCACGTTATATAACGTGGCTGCCCTCCTGCTGCGGGGTGAGGCAGGAGGGAGGCAAAGGAGGGGGGCCCAAAGGCGGCCCCCGGATCGTATAGCACCGGTTTTGGTACCATATGATAAGGTAGTTGAGAGTAGGACTGCCGTAAACCTCAGACATCACTGCAGCTGCCCCCCGAAATATCGGCAACAGCAGGTAACCACTGTATCTCGGAATATCGACCGGCCTCATCCATTGACCCCCTCTTCCCAACACCAGGGCAATCGAAACCCCCCCCCCTATCTATGCGGTCGCCACGCAATTCAATTGCTACGGTCTGGGTTGCCTCACAAGGTGGGCGATAGGTCACACAGGAGTACTCATAAACACAACTTACTATACGAGTCCCCGGCATGAAGAACCCGAGCACAGGGGGTCTCAGCAGCTAGGAGTGGACGGCCAAGGACATTTAATACCCCTGTAGATAGCGGAAGTAGTTAGCAAAAGTATAAAAAAGGGGGGGGCGCGGTTAATCAAAACACAGATATTATACCTCAATGTGGTATCTAGAGTCACTACAATTAATCTCCTCCAAAACCGTTGTGTTTGTGTGTGAAAAAATGTCAATAAATGGAGGGGAAAAAACATTACAGGTTAGTAAACCACTCTAAATATCACAGAATCATGAACAGTCACTCACTCACTCCAATTCATAGCAAGATGCTGGTTTCGTGGTATGAGCATATATTCTATAAAAAAACGATGTGTAGTTCAAACCTTGTGATATTCCACAGATTGGACGTATTAATAAAGTACAGAGAACCGGCAACCAGTTTGCGATATCTGCCAGGACCTCTCAACCTTAAAGAAACCGAAAAGCCATCCCTTCTCCCTCAATACTTCTATCAGATACCGCCTAGTTGCAGCAACAACCCCCAGCCACAGGTTTTGTCTAGAATGGCAAAGGCCATAAAGGATAAATAGCAAAAGATATTAGAAGTTAAGCTTTTAACCTTTATTGACTCTATACTGGGATGAATCAAAGCTGTTATTACTACTGCCTCTGGGAGTTATACTCAATGATAAATGCAATCATGAAACCTTTCAATATTGTTCAATCCTTACTACTTTAGTTGCCGCTACGCTACCATATCAATATTATTTTACTCTAAAGCATCTCGCTCTCGCTCAGAGAAAGAAGATTTGCCCTGTCGTTAAACTCACCACTTTCGCTATTTACAGGGACAATATAATGTCCCTGGCTGCGCACTCCCAGCTGCTGGGACCCCTCCACGTTCGGGTTCTTCATGCCGGGGGCCTGTACGAGTAAAGGAATTCTCCCTAGCTAGCGCCTCGGTACTGTGGCGCTTCGAGAATCAACCATTCGGCAGCTTCAACGCCTGGCTTATCAAGCGAATTGTCACCGGCTCGTACCAGCTCCCCGCAGGGAAATATTAGAAGGGCGTTGGTGACATAGGTGACGGCTCATGCAGATGGAAGAGTTACCCGTGATCCTGGCAATGTGGGGTTTACTGATACTGGCGCAGGATTCCTCCTTTCTGCTGCCCGTTCATGCTCTGCCCTCGTCGTATTCGCAGGACGGTAAGGGATCTCGGAAACAATGCCGATGATGATGGGAAGGTACTACCGTACCGTACCGTAGAAACCAGATTAATTTGGACCACGTGGGAGCAACGTCGTTGGAGTTGCCTCCTCCGGTAAGGCCTGGTGCCAACTTTTCATTTCTCTGGGAGGCGCTGAGCGGCTGGCACCTCGTCGCGCCTTTGGCCCCCCTTTCCAGAATAGGGAATTCTCGACTTCATCAATTTTCACATGGTCAGATCGTTTTGAGTTTCTGCGGTACGGTAGTTGTCCTTCGTTGGGTGTTCATAACTTAGGAAAGCAGAGTACGGTAGTGGTGTATTAACACCGATGCGGTAGAACCGACGAACTGTCCCTCCCCCCTACTCGAAAATATGCTGCTCGGAGTCCACCGTGGGCTATTGCGATTCTTGAATTGCCACAAGTCATATCATACCGCACCGTATTCTATCACACGTGACCCTGCTTCGATCAATACTAGACGTCGTCAGGTCAGGGACCCTGAGGTTGTGCAGGGCAGGTATGATAACAACCACCCTAAATTTGAGCCTCGGGGATTGACAACACCGTTGTCCCCGCCCACTCTAACCAAACCTCCCACCCAGAACATTAAAACTCAACCGCAATGAGTAGGTTCGGTGTCCTAGTGGTCGGGCCGGCAGGTTGTGGCAAGGTACCGCGCCAAATCCCCCAGCCAATACATACACGCTCATACCATACTAATGAGGGTCACAGTCAACTTTCTGCGCCGCTTTGATCTCTCATATTGCAAACACCAAGCGATCATGTAAGTGTCCGCACTGCACCGCACCGCTCTTAGGTTCTTAGTAAGCTGATATGAGAAGGCTTGTATGTGAACCTTGACCCTGCCGCTACCGACTTTGAGTACGAGCCTGCGGTCGACATCAAGGATCTGATCACACTCGAGGACGCAATGGAGGAAATGGGACTCGGTCCCAATGGTGGATTGATGGCTTGCTTTGAGTCTGTTCAGGCCGCACCCCCCGACTTGCATCACTCGCAGCGCCCGCTGACCCCATTCCGCTCTTCAGATTCCTGATGGAAAATCTCGATTGGCTGGACTCCTCGCTCGACGACGTCGGTGAGGATACGCTGGTGATTTTCGACTGTCCCGGTCAAATAGAACTCTACACTCACGTACCAATCCTCCCGAACCTGGTGAAACACCTAACGGGTCACCTTCAATTCTCTCTCGCCGCTTCGTATCTGCTCGAATCTACCTTTGTCATTGACAAGTCCAAGTTCTTCGCCGGCACCTTGAGCGCCATGAGCGCCATGATCATGCTGGAGATTCCTCATATCAATATAATGAGTAAGATGGATTTGGTCAAAGGGCAGTTTAGCAAGAGGGAACTCAAGAGGTTTTTGGATCCGGACCCAGGGATCATCCTTAGCGATGTGCATAAGGAGACGAACCCCAAGTTTCATAGGCTTAATGAATGTTGGTGGACCCACCCAAGTCCCGCCACTTTCGTCAAATCCTTCAAGAATTTATCCTGACTGAGAATGGCATTATAGGTGTCGTTGGCCTAATTGACGACTTCTCAATGGTTCAATTCCTTCAACTCGAGAGTCAGGACGAGGACAGCGTTCAAGGAATATTGAGCTACATTGACGATTGTGTTGGCTGGTCCGAGGTACAGGAACCACAGATCAGGGACGAGCCTGATATGGATTACACAGAACCGGCCGAGGACTAAGACTTTCTCTTTTTTTTTTTTTTTTTTTTGCTCTATAGTGATTCGGGGAGGGGTTTTCTACGTTTAAACTTTTCTGATGGGAGATTCGTGAAATGCTGATCATGTGGCGCTTTTGCTTTAACCTTTTGTTTTATGTTATGGGGTTAATGGCGGCGTTTTGTTGGACGGACTTGTGAAAGATGTGCCAGTGCAGGAGCTACCATAGACGCCGTGCTTGTGCTGGAGTAATTAATGACTACCATGGTACTCGTGGCAATTCGGACGAACAGATGTGTGTTTTGAACTATGTTCCCGCGGCACCCTGATCCCTCGCTACTGAGCCCGCGATCCTGCCAATTATGGCGACAATAATTCGATAGTCTCCAACCCATGGCCACAGCACTTTGGCAGGAGGAAAAAAAAAAAAAGTCATGCCACACTTGATTATTACATCACCTCCACAGTGTTACCCGGCCTTGGCCAACCGGCAACCAAAGGTCATGGCATGGTGCCGTGCCCGATCCCCCAACCTCATTGCCCCATCCGATCCGATCTCCCCCACCCTTTCCACTCCATCGCCATCAAGCAAAACCAACAGGAATCCAATCCGCGCTCACTCACTCTCTTCAAACAAACTCACTCGAGATGGTTATGCCAGTATGTCACACACATTCACGCTTTGCACCCCTCCAACCCCATCCCGAGAGATCAATTGCTGACCAAGGTTTGTTTGTTTTTCCCTTTCTTCTTCGAACCAGAAGCAGGAACAAAGTGGTATTTCACGCCATTCTTCACATATATCCCCCGAAACGGTTGTAGGAAGTGACTGAGAAGAAGGGGGGAGTGTGGGGGGAGGAGGTCCACAGCGCACACTATTTCCCAAAGGATCAGGATGTTGAAGAAGGTTCCTCCGGAATTGATCCCCTTGGGAATCGTCATGGCGTAAATATTCTCCCCCTTTCCGCTTCGTTCCCCCCCC
>PYWC01000131.1:44611-69866 GCA_003182015.1 Tuber magnatum
CCCTCCCACTGCTGGATTTACGGATCTTTTGCTAAAAACTTTCCGGGTGATGATAGTGCTGGTGTCGCAAGTATGAAGTTACCCTAACCCTGCGGATGGATGGAAGGAAGGAAGGAGGTATGATAGATAGAGATTGGGAAGGGAGAAGGATGGATGAGGAGCTGACGGAAAGGGGGGGGGATTTGTGTGCTAACTTTTTCACCCTTTCATCACAGTGGCGATGTTTTCCATGGGAAAGAAGTTATACACCGACAAGCAATTGAGGCTTTCTCGTTCTTCCAGGTCCAGCGAGCATTAAAGTCTGTCTGTTATTGTGGCTGGTGTGAATATGTTATATAGGTTTGGGGGGTTGGGAATTGGGAAACGCGATAACATGGGGAAATTTGCTCGTTTTCACTTTTCGGTTTTGATATTATGGTTATTTCTGGTTGGGGTGGGGATACACTGAGTGTTTTTTTTTTGTTTTTCGATAATGCGGTGGAAACGAAAAAAGAAAAAATTCCCGATGCAAAATAAAAGAAGAGCCCATATCTTATCGTACAAGATAGCCACTGGCCCACAAGAGTTTTGCCGGCCGTACATCTAAGTGAAAGGGGTATTTTACAGTATTATCATTATTATCATTCATCACCATCACTCTGGCCTAGGCCCCGCAACATCCAACCCTTCAAGACCCTGCATAGGATCAACCCCTTCCTTCGCCATAGCCTCCGCCTTTGCCTTCTCAGCAGCAGCCCTATCCTCCTCACTAACCTCATGCTTGGCCAACCACGATTCCTATGACATGACACAAAGCCCCATTAACCCCATCCCCTTCAATATCATATCATACTCAATAAGGAACTCACCTGAGCCCAAACCGCAACCTTACTCCCAAGCACAGTCCCCTCCTTCTGCGGCTTCGCACGCATAACGTTGAGCACCCTCCCCGCCAGCACCGCCTGGTCCATATTATCTATGGCGGCGAGTGCATCGGCCGCCACTTCGAACTCCACGTAACCGAATCCTCTGTGCGCCGTGGTGGGGTGTCGGTCGTCGCGGGGGAGTTGTACGGAGTTGATGTCGCCGAATGGGAGGAAGGCGCTCTGGAGGATTTCTTCAGTTACGGATTGGTCTAAGCCTCCTGGGTGTGTTGTTGTTGTTGTTGTTGTTAGTGGAGGGAGGAAGGAAGGAGGAAGGAGTTGTTGGGGGGGGGGAAGGTAAAAACCGATGAAGATTGTGGATTTTAGGCGGGTGGTTTCGGACATTTGGTTGTTGGTGTTTAAGGTAGGTAGGTAGGTAGGTTAGGTGTTGATAGTATCGGTACTTATTTTTGGTTGGTTAGTTAGTTAGGGGGGTTCTGGAGATTTTGGGTGGTGGTATTATGGTATGATAGGAGTAAGTCTGTTGCTGTACGAGTATCATACTCGCGGTGCTATCATACGTCTATGATACGATAGCTATGATATCTATCTATGAAACCCCATGCCCTAAACCCCCCCCCCCACGCAATCAGTTGATAGCAATAGGGTATCATAGTAAACAATGATATGATACAACGCGTGATATCATACGAACCCCAATTCCTTAGTCTGCCTACCAACGAGAACCACGAACCGGGTTTGAACGGTAAAAGTACTAGTATGATACTGTACTAGTACGATACCCTAGTATCATATCATACCCAGCATGATAAAACCTTTGCCACCCTCCGCCACCCCCAACAACCTCAAAAACCTCACCCAACCTCCAATACAATACAATACAATACCAGACCTTCCGAACCATCTCAAGTTATCATAACTTACAAGTATCGGTATCGTACCCCCCACACACACACAAATGCCCAGAGCAGTAAAAGGTAAGTAAATAACCCCCCCCACCTCCCTACAAACTATGTTCCCGCGGCACCCTGATCCCTCGCTACTGAGCCCGCGATCCTGCCAATTATGGCGACAATAATTCGATAGTCTCCAACCCATGGCCACAGCACTTTGGCAGGAGGAAAAAAAAAAAAAGTCATGCCACACTTGATTATTACATCACCTCCACAGTGTTACCCGGCCTTGGCCAACCNGCTCGTGGTCAAGGAGCCGAAGCTGGCGGAACTCAAGTTGCGGCTGGAGAGGATTCTGGAGAGAACCCAGATGCTGGAGAAGGATGAAGAGAGCGATCCTGAGAATCCGGGCTAGGAGCTTGAGAGGATGTTAGGATTGTTGAGAGGGTTGGTAGATGGAGGGAAAGGGGACGGGGAGGAGGAAGAGGAAAGTGCTTCTGGATAGTGGTGGTCTGGCCTGGCCCGGTCTAGATTGAGGTGGATAATAATAATATTATGATATAATTCTGGTCCCTTCGCCCCCTTTTTTTTTTCTCGACAGAAAAAAAAACACCGACTCATATATAACCAAATGGTCGCGCAGTCCTTCCCAACCCCAGTTTGCCCCAACTAACTAACGCTTGGTAGTATTGTTGTTGTTGAAGGGACTGGCGATTTACATGTTTCTTTCTTACTTTTCCCCCTTTAAAAACTCCAGTTTAAACATCCAATGAAAGAAATCGTCAAATATATATATATATATAATAAAAGGCAAAAAAGAGTCTTCTGATGCAGAAGCAGGAGCTGAAATGAAAAAGACATGAGATATTTTACGGGAAAGAAAAGAAAGGGGAGAAAAATGAAGTGGAGAAATAATACTCTGTTGAGCTAGAGAGAAAAAATGAAGGGATAAAGAAAAAAAAAGGGTCATCAAGATCTGAGAATGTACCGTATAAAACTAGAACCGAGAACGCAAAGAAATGCGTGAGCCAAAAAAAGGGGGGGATAATAGATACTAGGTAGAACGGAGAAAGAACAAAAATGAGAGAACACAAGCCAATTGTATTACCATAACTCATCATACGCGGTTCGTTACCCATCAACCCATGAATCCCTTTAAACTCCTGACAATTTCGCCAACCTCGAACACCAACCTCCTAATAACCTTTTCCTCCCAGGCCTTTCTCCCAAGTTCTCCGACCTCTTTCTTCACAAAAACAACCTTCCCCCCTTCTTTCGCCTCAACCGCATCTCCACTAATGCTCCCATGAGGCACATTCTCGACATATATCGTCATGTCGGGTCCAATGCAACCCCGCCACAAAGTCGCACACCACTGCCAATGCTCGAGCGCCGAAAGGTCATCGGATGAGAGCCTTGCAGAGGCAGAGTTGCTTCTGGAAACCATATACCGGTTCACCAAAACCATCTGTTGAGATGCGCTGTTGCTATGCATCACTGCATTCTTGATCCGTAAACATCTCCTCCTCCATGAAGAAACATGATTGAGGTATTTCACAGCCTCAAGGTCATCTTCGGTGTCTTTAAGGGCACTTGCCGAATCTAGATCGTTACCGTCACCCGTCGGCATCAACAGTCCATCGCTTATTTCGGTACTCTCCTCCAATTCGTGGGACTGCTCTGAAACGGAGACATCCGGTTCATCAATGACTTCAATAGGGTCAGAGTTGGATATCAGTTTTACAACCGCATGGAAAAGTTCTGATACCGCTTCAATATCATCGCCCTCGATTGCGATAACCGGCAACCGAGAGATGCCCATACCAGTCGGAAGGGGTTTGCATATGCGATTGAACGCACTTATTTTCTGCATTGGGGATAGTTTGGGGGCATGGGGTTCCGGTAGTTCCGGAGAAAAATTGGACATCTGGTGCGAGCCGCTGGTTAGGTTTCTGTCAGCATCTAGACTCGGCATACTTTCCTCAAAGCTATTATGCTGAAGGAAGGGGTCGATGTTGGGATTGGGTGGCTGAGGGGAGAAATGGCCCAAGTATAAGTTGTGCTGTAGCGGTGATGTCGCTAGCACATCTGTGGTAGGGGATCCCCCATTCATCTTCTGGCGCTTGGTAGATGCTTGGAGTTCTGTAACCACGATGTTTTCGTCATCACCCTGATGCCCCAGCTGAAGCAGCGCTTCAATGCCTACTTGTTCGCCTATTGGGCCGGCCGGGCTTCCTGTGCTACCTCTAGGAGCATCGTCCCCCGTGCCAGCTCGCCTTCTTTTCGATGGAGGGGGGGCTGAGGTTGGAGTTCGTGCGCTATGCGGTAGTTGAGATAGCCCAGGTGTCTTGGGCACAGCGGACCCCGGAGTTGCAGGTGTTTGGGGTGTCGAGAGACTTCCGGTACGGCCACCACATGTTGAGCATATGGCGGTCTCGAGAGGTGGCGAAATAGCACCCCCAGAGGCACTCCCAGAACCACCTGCACCTGCAGGGGGATTCTTCTTGCCGTTCCTACGAGGCTGGTATCGGTATTCCGGATATCTCGCCAAGTGCTTCTTTTTCTCCTCCTATAGCTTTATTAACTACAAGTACTCAAAAAAAAAAAAAGCGGAGACCGATGGTTGACAAACATCAGCATGCCTCTGCCAAAGGTTCTTTGCCTCTTGCGAACTTTCCCTCCACATCTCACCAATTATCTTGGATATTTCCGGATTAGGTTTGCCGGGATGCTTTGCAACAACAGCGGCCTGGTTATGTTGACGAAAAAGAATGAAGGCTAGAGTTTTAGTTAGCTCAAGTCGGAAAGGATTGTCCAATTCGATATTTGAGTAATGGCACATAGAGAATTGCAGATTTTTTTGAGGGGGGTTGTTACCATTTCTCGGTCGCGGGATTCTTGCGGGTTGCTGGCAGAGGCATATAGTCGACGGTGAGACGACTGACAGAGCCAGGTCGGAGGTGCCGGGGGTACTGGGTATTCCACTCTCCTCCTCCACAGTACTTCTTGATGGGATCTTGATAGGTGCAGCATGTGGTACAGTCTGTTGTGGTAGCTCTCGTACGACGGTGGAGGGGGGTGGGGGGGTCGACGACACTGGTACTTTCTCAGGCACCTGTGAATGAGCATTATTAATGACATGCTGTACTTGTGGGTGAGTTTGATGGTGATTCCGCTCCTCCGCAGCATCTGCCTGCTCCAGAGCGGCAGCAGCCCGAGCTTGCTGAGCGGCGGCGTGCTGTTGAGCGACCACCATAGCATTAACATCCACCTGCGGTGAAGTTGAACCGGCGGCCATAAGTGAAGAACTTGTATTATCGATCAA
Organism: Tuber magnatum; assembly: GCA_003182015.1. Taxonomy (NCBI): domain Eukaryota; kingdom Fungi; phylum Ascomycota; class Pezizomycetes; order Pezizales; family Tuberaceae; genus Tuber; species Tuber magnatum. The sequence goes on from PYWC01000131.1 coordinate 49,693, forward strand.
ACCTCGTGGATCCGAAAGATCTTCGAGCAAAACTCTCAAACCACCAGTTTCCTCGTCGGCATTTGGAGCTTCAACCACCGTCTCCGCCATGATACCTTCCTTCCGCCTTTCAAGCTCACCTGAAGGAAATGATAGTAAATTAAGCTCCGGAGCTCCAACCAACTATCCAAGACAGAATTAGATTGCCCCAGACAAAAACTTATGGCTAAGGAGGATGAGATTGGTCTCGAGGTCTGTTCTTTTATCGTCGTTCTTTGTTAATCGCGGTAAGCTTCGTTTCGCGTTTAAAGTGTAGGCTATCCTAGTAATACTTAGCACTTGTACCGTACCGTATTCCGCAAAAACAGTTCTTCTCGGTAGCCTCTTCCGTAAATGCCGCCGGTGGTCAATAAGGGATTTTTTTTCTTTTCTGGAAAAACACAAAATGAAGAGGAATAAAAATAAAAAAAACCGTTCCCGTTAGTTGGTCGTACTCGCACACAAGGCAGCGAAATTCGTTGTTTCTCACAAATTCCGTACGGTATGATACGATAGAAGCGGGAGGCTCCGCGGGGAAGATCCCAAAGAGAACAAAAAAGAAGGTTGAGAGAAAACGGGAAAGTAAAAAAAAAAAAAAAAAAGGAGCTGCGCGCACCCCGACCCGCCAAATCTCGTTTGACGAGAAGGAAAAAAATAAAAAAGAAGAAAAAGAAGCTACACACACCCCTCGCTGTTTATTTGGTTTATTTTTAACCAGTTCGCCAATGGATTGGTCGGTTATGTCTTCTGCAGGGAATCTTTATGTTTGCTTCGGTGATTGAAGAGAAGAATGGATTGTATGGGGGACGAGATAAGCACACAGCAATTGTTCGGGCCTGTTGAGAGGGGGAGGGACGAGGGGGGGGGTGAGGAAAGACCCGCGGCTGAGCGGGTAGCTACAGAATAGCGTGTATGATAACCTTTTTCGGCTTACTTAAGATTTATCGTGAGCTAAGAGCCTTGGCGTTCCAACACAATTAAATAAAGGACCCTCCATGTCAACCCCAGCATCCCTTTCCATATCTTTCTTGAAGGAGTTCCAAGCAAAAACAGTAGCAAGCAGCAACAATAACAGCGATAGGCAGAGACCCAAGTGAATCCGAATCGGAGCCCTTCCGGTGGGTGCTCTAGTCAGACAGCTGATCGGGGACTGACTGACAGTGAAAGGAATTGAGTTTCCGTGGACCACCCCGAGGCATCCAAAACGATGCGGCATTGACTGCAAATACTGTATAAGTTACCCGCAGCGGGCGATGTCCGTGCTCTTCAGCAGCAGTTCACCAGGGCTCTCACCACGCTGGTTCAGCGCAGTCCAAAACAGGAGTTTTTTTTTTGTGGTTCATGACCCGCGAACCGGAAAAATAAACTGCGGTATGATACGGTATGATACTAGTACTAGCCCTACTTGTACACATCCCAGACCTGAACCGGCGCGCCTGACTCCCTACTGCCTTCCGGCAACGGGTCAACCGGCATCACCAGTTGCTTCGTATTTTGGCAAACGTGCGAAATGTGTATCCCCCTCGCTATCTTCGTTCGACCGGACAGCATGACTGGCAGTCCAAGCAGACAACAACTGTGAGGCTCTACAGCGCCTTGGCTGGTGAGATGGCACCGCTTCGCCATCCAGTTGGAGTTCCCCACAAAGAAGTATCAGGAGCGCGTCGTGATCTTATGTCGTCTACCCGCAAGTGTTCCTCCAGCATCTGGTGGATGTGGAGGTTGCTAATACTGTATGATCCTCAGGTGGCCAACTGTAGGCCGCTTCGGCAGCGCCCGATTTTCCCGCCTTACTTGACCGTGCCTCCGTCGCTGCTGCTGAACGCAGGGCGCAGACTGCAAACTATTCCGGAATACCACCCTACAATCGAGGGATCCGAAATGCGGTGGTGACAATTGGTAATTCTAATCAGTTCTTTTGACACAACGCAGAGGCAATCCTTGTCGCATCGAAAACAATTGTTTTTCTTTTCTCCTTGTATGATACCCGGATGGCTACCGGTACGGTGCTCTGTATGATACCATGTTTATCGCAAAAGGTTGTTCCACTACCAGTATTCACCCGGACGACCCTTTGAGCCGAAGGCGATAGAAAGGGCGTACCCTTCGAGTGGGCAAGGTGAGCGGTACATATACTCGTAGGCGCGTTTCGGCTACAATTCTGGAAGCAAAGCATTCCTCGGCAACTAAAGATTCTTTGTGCTTACTCGAGTAGAGGAAGAAAACGATTGGGGGCTTGGCGTAAAGGTATGAGATAGTACAATAGGGCTAAATAACTTCAGACTAAACTATGATACCAGTAAGCTTTCTGCACCCGATCAGAAGAGTCCGGGGCCGGAAACCGAGTCCCTGGCAGGGGGCCAGAGTAGACCAAACTCGATCGGAAAAACGACAGCGAGTATGCGCAAGCAGTTCCTTGCCCTAGGGCGGCGCCGGGCAGCCGCCTAGTGAAGGTGTCCTTTCCATTCACCAGGAGTGCTTTCCCTCCAAAATAAATGCCCCAATGCGGTACACACAAAGAGCCTCCAAGAATATTCACCCCTAGGGACCTGTCATATGTCCTTCTAGGCCCTAAACTTTTAGTGTGGGATAACATGTAGGCAGTAAACACTGTCAAGAAGGTACCGGTGCAACCCTTTGGGCAAGACGGTCCGTGGGTGGGTGAGAAATGATTGATGGAGTATCCTTCCGGGGCGACACCATCGCTATCAGGAAGCATCTAAACATGCGATAGTAGATAGTATACTATGTTGGCATCTCCAGACTTTGGGCAAGGAACGGTAAAAACAACAGCTATATTTTTGTTAGCAGATTACCGTACTCATATATTCCAATGGTTCCAACCTACTATCAGCAACGGCAACCAGCAGGGTACTCCCCTGTATGTCCAGATATGTCAGGATATTCCACACCCCATAGCACGCAATGGGATCCTCAAACTGTGTTACCTTCATCACCGCTTATGGTCCTCCGGTATGCAAGCTCACTCAAGGTCTTGCTGGTGGTTGGATAACTCCTATTCGTGCAAGGAAGAGGTTACTACCGCAGGGTTATGAACAAGACTAACAACAATAATAATCAAAGATCGGTATATCCTTCAAAGGGGATATATTGTGGCTTGAAAAGCTTACTCCATGTTTGGTGAGATCGCCTTCACAGTGAGATTGCTCAAATCGCACTACATGTTCAAATAGTCAACGCTCTCTACTAGCGACAGTCGCTATAGGTTATACCTAGGCCACTCATCTACACCAAATGCTATTTATGCCCTCAAATATCCTGCAAAGTTTATCATGATTGTTGATATCCTTTCCCAGTATACACTATCCACTCAGATAGAGAGGGGGTTTTATTCACCAATGGTCACTCGGTTATTCAACTTCTTAGCTTTCTTAGCCTGGGTGCAAAAGGAGCTCTAAATATGAATATGAATATGATTTATTCACTGTATGAAATATCTTCTAGCTTTGACTCGTTACCCCCCACATTTCGATATCGAGGCTCTCTGGAAGTCTTCCCTTGTTCGACCGAGATGGGAATAAGTAACATATCGTGTTTGGAGGGTCAAGCATATTCTTGGCAGGGTTTACAGCTCGTGCCACTTTCACAGAGACGGGTGCTGGGATCGTGTTGGCTCGAAATTTCCGGGGCAGTCTTATCCAGTGTACGATATCACTTTCTCGTAGGTCAAATTAGTTTACTGATATAAAGGTGCTCTGGGGTGTTATGTATGTATATATAGTTTCATAATTTATTATTCGAGAACTAATATATGTTCCCTGAGAGTAGCACCTGGTTCGGTGCATGTCAGTGGATACATAAAAAATATTGGTATCATAGTCACCCTAAACCTTCCGAGTAAACTTGCTACCCGGTTCACTGCCTCCAGCATGCATTTGCGAACAGAACTCCGGAGTGCTTGGTGACCGCTGTTTTAGGGTATTATAGTTGGGAGAAGGTTGAGTTGTATGCTCGGAGTTGTGCATATATCAGTAAAGGTAGCTATCTTTATTTCACTGGTATTTAGCTGTCTGAAATTTCGTCCCGGAGAGGGGAGATTTTATGGGCTGGCATTCTTGTGGGGTGTGTGTATGCTTGTAGCTCACCAGCCCAAAAACCAAACAACCACTAGCTATGGGGTGGCATCGCAGAATATTAGGGGGATAATGCTTAACTTAAGCTGTATGAGATCATCCGAGCCCTGCGGTTATGTCTCTCACTTTGCAAGTTTATATCCAATGGTAACCTAGGCTCCAAAGCGCTCTTTATACTGGATTATTTCGTAATAATACTAGATTAGGCATTTCACGGGTTTCGCTCAAAATAGTTAGTGGGAACCGGTATGTTGTGTTCACGGCTCCAGGGCATAGCCGGTCACGGCACTATGGGGTGACGCAAAATCTGTTTTGCCTGCTTGTCTGTCTTCCGCCCCTTTTCTGCTTTATGATTTCAATCTGTCTTCCCCTTTTTTTCAGTCCAACTCTCGTTTCTTGACCAAGATGAATCCTTTTGGAATATCCTTCGAAGGTGCCTTCACAGACCCTTCCTTCCGCTAACCTTTTCCTAACATAGCATGTTTACAGAACATCGCACCATGAGGCATCGGAATAGTATTTACAGCGCGTCGGTCGGAACTCCTTGAAATGATTTGAGGGCAACACCTGCCCCTGGTATACGTCGGATCCGGTTTTTTCTTGCCATTCAGTTGGTTCAAGGCGTCTGGCGGTTCTGGAAGAGCTGTGAATCAAACACTGTTGTAAGCAGCGGGCTGGCGGGGGTTCAAACATCATGGCAAACAAATCACGACAAGCTCTGTTGAAAATGCAAATGAATGCAGTTCTTTTTGGGTGCAATACTGGCATGTTTTATTCAGCTCCGACCGTGGGGATTTTCATATTATCGGGGTTTAACGTGGCGTGGCGGTGGCGGGATTGTTGGCAAGTGGCAAGTCTGGCGTACCGTTAATCCGTGTTATTCTCGCTACATACCTCATCAATTCATCACAAGTGGCCTTTTCATCAGTTGAGATATGTGCAGGGGGAATGAGGGAGGAACATAGGTGGGGATAGAGATGTATGTTCAGTTTTTTTTTTGTGTGCCATATTTCTTTCTTCGCTCGATCTCTCTTTTACAGCTTTCGCATGAGAGGTTTGTTGGAGACATGGTGTCAAAAAGGGGGTTTATGGTACCGTAGTTATCTGCAGGAGTGAGATTCCGCGATAAATTGGGCCAATAGGTAACCCTGGTAGAAGTCCTACCCGGGAGGGCTAGGGTTGAAATGCAAGATAACTGCTTGGCCCACTGAATTGGCTGCTTGTCTCAGTCAGTGGGGCCGAATACAAAAGGAAGCGCTTTCCCACGCACCTTCTTTCTCTTTGCTGTTCATTTTGCGGTCTCCTGTTCAAAATTTGCATCTTAACGTTTTTCTTTTCTTTTTCCTTATCCATTCCCCATCGATACCCAACGCGAGCAACAGGAGTTTTTTTCACCGTGCTAAGCGGCTGATAAACCGGTGAAAAAGCTACACGAGAGAAATTAATTAATTTACCTATTTATTCCGATATTGACTATTTTTTTTTTTTTGTGCTGCCTGCTCACTGAACTTCCTTCGTCCCTTTTCATTTTTCATTTTTCATTTTTTCATTTTTTTTTCTTTCATTTTTCCATTTTAGCTATTTCCTTTCATTTCGAGCCAACCCTTTTTGACCCAGGCTATTCCGAATTTGAACACGCGTGGCGCGTCCGGTAGGGATATTCAGGAAACGGCTGAGTCATTCGGGCTCGATCAGCTTTAAAGCACTTACCCTGCCAGCTTTTCCTTTCCTTTCTTCCTTCTCGCCCTCCTCACCGTCTTGCAACCCAACCACACAACCCTCTCACCACTCAGCCGCCTCCGTTGTCGTGCACAACCACTTTCTACCCATCACCACCACCACAGCCCACAAACATCCCCTAGCAACGACACTACCCCTCATTTTTTATTTTCCTGTCGCCTTGGACGCAAGGCAGCAGCAACACAGCACATACATTTACCCACACGCACGCCGGACGCTGGTCCCATCCATTTTATCCTCACGTCGTTGCTGACTACTCGCCCCGCTCCTCTTCAACCCTGCTCCCATACCCTACCGTACACCAACAATCCATTCTCCCCGTTACCGTGCTCCTTGGTTGCTCCGAGGTGTACGGTAACACAGGAAGACGATTCTGCGGCTCGGCCCTAGAGCGGTGAACACTCTTTTAATACCTTACCGTAGTTTCGTCCCCTCCCCCCTTCGCACTTCATCCACCTCCATCACCTCCTCCGCCACTTCGACCCCACCTTTTTTCTTTCTTTCCTCTTTTCTTTCCATTCGACCCCGCCTTTTTCGCGTCTGTTTCCAACCTCGGTACCTACGGATATTTCATTTCCTGTTTCGACTGCGAATTCTCGTCGCGTCCATCCCGCAGTTGTCGCTGTCGCTGGTGGACGTGAAGGAGAATCGTCTACCCAAAACGCCTTGGTCGGCTCATCCCCGTCTTCCATGGCAGTTATGAGTCCACAACTATCAGTAAACACGCAGTCAAGCGAGCTGAAGTCCGAAGCGGTCGCTCCTGTTCTTGCTTCGGCGGTGGACGGGAGCGCTGCCTCGGAAGGGGTGATGGCGATGGACTTGGATATTAACGGGTGAGTTTGCCCTGTCCCTGTCTGCTGTTTGTCGCTGCTTCCTCACCTTCTACCATCTTGTACCGTCGTTGTATCTCGCAATGTATCTCCTCGACTAGTGTCTTGAGTGAGGATCATGTAGCTGAGACGATGTATGGATCCAATCGTGTGGCACAATTTTGTTTTTCTCCAATTCTATCGTTTCTTGTGCTAGTTTTTTTTTTTTTTTTTTTTTTTCGCTTTTGTATTTCTCCAAATTTTTTTATACCTTGTATTTACCATTATTATGTTTCTCTAGTTCCATCAAACAAGATGATAATACCTCGCCTCAATTTGCTCCCTCATCTCCGAAGGATGACCACGTCAGCAACGGATTACGCACGCCGTTTGTGAACGGAGGCGCCTCGGACGCGAAGATAAATGCGCCTCCTTCACCCCCAATTCCCACCCCACCACTGCACTCCGATAACACCCATGACCTTTCTGACCTGCATATCACATCACCAGCTGGCTTGCCTGGATCTACAGTTATGTCATTCCAAGGGGGCGTTGGATCAGAGGATAAAGAAAAGCCGACCGGAGAGCCAATGGACCAAGATGTATCTGGGGATAACGTCAAGGGTGATAAGTCTAATGAAGGGAAGGACGTCGGCTCTAATCGGTCTGGACCACCCCAGAAGTCGGAATCATCGGGCTCTAGGGCTGATTCCTCTCACGGTGCTACTACCGATAGAACTATGACGGATGTGCCTACCCTCAAGGCTTCACGCAGCCGAGATGACGACGACGGTGAAGGCCCTCCATTGAAGCGAGCTAAAACTGAAGAGGAAATGGATGTTGTTTCCCCAACGACCGCCGCATCCTATAATTCTGCCGCTCCGTTGACGGAAACACAAAGTAAATATCTTTTGTCGGTGATTCGGAGTATACGGCGGACCAAGGATGCCCGTCCTTTTACGATGCCTGTTGACCCCGTAAAGCTCAATGTTCCTAATTACTTTGAGGTTATTACGAACCCAATGGACCTCCAAACTATGGAGAAGAAACTGAACAATAAGGAATACTCGTCGTCGCGTGACTTTTTGGCCGACTTCAACCTAATTCTCACGAATTGCGTTACTTTTAATGGCCGCGAGCACCCGGTGGCCGAAAGTGGACGAGTTATGAAGACTGTGTTTGAGAATCATATGGCGGGATTTCCATCTGCCGATTTTGTCGAACCTCAGAAGTCGAAATCGACTAAAAAGAAGGGTGGTGGAAACACTGCTATCAAAGCCGCTGCGCCTAAACCACCAAAGCCAGTAGCGCCTGCCCCACAAGCGATTAAGGCGACACAGACTAAGAAGGAATCGAAACGTCCCGCTCCAACTGCTGCTATTACAGCTGCCTCCCCTACATTTGGTCTCCAGCCGTCTGGTATCCCCCAGATCCGCCGAGATTCTACTGCGAACGATAGGCCCAAGAGGGAGATACACCCACCAGCGCCTAAAGATCTGCCATATTCTGATGTCAAGCCTCGACGCAAGAAGACTGCATCGGAACTCAGATTCTGTGATATCGTTCTCAAGGAGCTTCACAAGAAGCAGTATCATGATATGGCGTTTCCGTTTTATGTGCCGGTGGATCCTGTAGCGTTGAACATACCTGATTACTTTAAGATCATCAAGAAGCCTATGGATCTAAGCACAATTTCGACAAAGTTGAAAACAAATCAGTATGACAGCGCTAGTGATTTCGAAGCTGATGTTCGCTTAATGTTTTCTAATTGCTACAAATTCAATCCTTCGGACCAGCACGTTCATAAGTGTGGGAAGGCTTTAGAACATGTCTTTGATCAGAAGTGGGCCGAAAAGGCTTCCTACACTCGGGATAATCCTGGCAGCCATTCTCCGGTTTCTGTTTCGCCCCCTGTGGAAGATGAAGATGAGGAGATGAGTGGGGATGAGAGTGAGGATCAAGAGCAGAACATCCGTATGCTCGAACAGCAGCTCGAGGCGATGAAGGATCAGATATCAGCGATGAAGAATGGGCAAAAGAAGAAAAAGACTCCTCCTGCTACCTCTGCCAAAAAGTCGAAAGGAAGTTCTTCTCGAAAAGGCTCATTAGTATCTGCTGCCCCTCCGGCCAATTCCTCCAGACCAAAGAAGGGAAAGAAGGAGAAGAAGGTCCCCTACATTACCATGGAGCAAAAGACGGAACTTTCGGAGAGGATAAATTTTCTGCCAACCGGAAAGATGGCTTATGCTCTTAAGATGATCAGAGAGAATATGCCCGATTTGGGTAATGTATGTACTTATATCTATCCTTACTATTTATATTGTTGCTAACTGTGCGTTAGACAGCTGATGATGAGATTGAGCTCGATATCGATGAGCTAGACCCTCAAACGCTCTACAAACTCCATACGTATGTTACCAGACATGCGGAGAAGAAGCCCAGTGGATATATCCCACCGCCACCGCCCCCCGCCCCAGTCACAGAGCCAAGGTCGAAGTCCAAAAGTCTCCCGAAATCGAAGAAAAACAAACCTATGTCTGCTGTGGAGCAGGAAGCCAAGATCAAGGACATCCAGGCTAAGCTCCAAAACTTTGATAATCCAACCCCACAGCCATCTAATTCTGGTAATTTAAGGCCCTTCCCTTGGCGTTGCGCATTGAAGGATCCAAATGGCTAACGATGAATCTAGCTGCCCATGGTGATGATAGTGACTCGAGCGATGACGATGACGAGAGCTCAGGTTCGGAGAGCGAAGAAGAGTAGACCTCTGGTCTGGTCCAAAAGGACACCCTTTGCAACAAAAGCTATTACTTTCAAAAACTTAATTGCTTGAGTCATTTCAAATGGTATTGGGGGGCAAGTGACATAAAAAAGTGCAAGTTCTATTGTTAAGCTATTATTCATGTACCCGTCTGACGAAAAGGACATGGCCCATTGTTCATTTTTGCGCTCGGGTGAGAGTAACTTGCTTGTACTGTGAACCAGCGTCTGGGGACGTGAACACAGGGGATAAGTGCGGGGTTTGTTTTAGGAGAGGGGGCGGAATGTTGTCCTATGAGAGACGTAGCATGGACGGAAGGTTGCAGTTTTTTTTACGATGGCGGGGTTGTCGGCGGCATCTTGGCTTTTTTCTATATTTTTTCATTGATTGATTGCATGCTGACTGACTGACAATTCTTCCGTTATAACTTGACTAACTTAATGACCTTTCTTCGTCTTTGCTTTTCTCTCTCCTCTTGTCTTTTAAAAACATGCTTGGGCTTCTTTGTTCCTGCTCCTCAATTTTTACTTTTTACTTCTTGTATCTTTACACTTTTTTTTTTTATCGGCACAGGGGTTTCTCTTTTTTTCTTTCTTTCCTTTCTTTCCTTCCTTCTCTTTCTCTCTCTTTCCTGAACATATTCATTCGGGCACTTTGTGAACATTGTGATATTCCATTTATCCATCCATCCATCTGTCAAAACCCATGAGCTTCTCCGACAAATGCCAAAATAAGTCTAATATCGGAAGGAGACGTTGGTTGAACGAAAATATCGTATCACCATAGTAAACTCGGAGTCCAAACATTGAATTTTTTTTTCTTCTTTTTCCTTTTTCATTTTGCCTTTTCCTCGCTTTTTTCCATTCCTTGTACCATGATTTTTCACTCACATTTTCGTTTTTATCTCAGGAGGTTCATATGGTAGCTTAAAAACAATTAAATTGTATGATATTAGGAGACATTTTTACCGTACCCGTACTATTTATTTACTCCCTGCTTCTAGTTCGTTGTGCTCGGATTGCTCTTTTTCCTTTCTATCATACCCTTTCTATCTTTTCTATTTTTACCCTCATAATATATAGCATTACCGGTATGACGTGATAACGGGGGGTTTGAGTGAGTGGGTTTTAAGGGTCGACGAATGGAGTTGGTTGTTGGGAGATTTTTTTTCTTCCCCCACCTCTCGAGTTAGGCTATACTGATCGATGGTGGAATGGATGCTGTTGCTATGTATTGCTGTGTGATCGCGTGAGTTGGTTGTGTTTGGAACAAGTTAACCTAAGTGCATTGAGGTGGGACTGGATATAGGTAGTTTAATATAGATATTACAGGAGAATGATCAATTGAGACGTTTACATTAAGCAGGGTTCAGAAGGGGGGTGGAAAGAGCGGAAAGAGTCAAGTGAGAAAGGAGCGAATAAAAAGAAAACAAATGTTGTGTCCGGTACAAACGCGAAAAGGAGCCAGTTAATTAGAAAAGGGAATCATGGTACAGTAGAGAGAGAGAGAAATGTATGGTGGACCTATCCTTTCCACTTATTGCATCCCTTCATACCTCTCCTTCGCCTTCTCTTTGGTCCGCTTGACAAAGTCGTTATATCCGCCGCCGCCGCCCTTGGCAACCTCTTCAACATCTCCAACCTTTGCCCCCTTCATTCCTAATCCAACACCCTGGGTGTACATTTCTGCAATAACGTGCTCCATCCTTCCATCCCCGCTAGCTCCCAATCCCTGTCCAGAAGTCCAGCCCATCTTGCCTAGAAGTGCAGCTCCCCTGCTGGGCAACACAGGCTCGGGCTCAGGCTCGGGCCCCTCCTTCTTTTCTTCTTAGATGAGGACTGCGGGGCGGTGGACTTTCCGAATACTTGTCTGCGTTCCTTCGCACGATCTCTGTACTCTGCCGTGTCGTTGTTAGGGGTTGACGCGATTCCGGCTTTTGTCAATTTCCACATGGCGGCTTCCCGTAGTTTAGGATCTTTGAGATTTTGGAGGTGAAGGTTGCTGACCCTTTCGTGCTCGTATATCTTCTCCGCAGTTTTGAACTGTCGACTACAGAGAAGACAAGCGAGCTTCTTCAGATCCGCAAAGGATTGGGGGGTCTGGGTTTCGTCAGCTTGATCCTCAGCCTTACGCTTCTTTGCGCATAAACCAGATCCACTGTTTTCACTTCCAGATGTGGACTCATTGTCGCCTTTGTTTTCTTGTGCTTGTGTGGGGATCCCGTGAAGTTCCGAATGCCGATTTTGCCAGAATTGAAGATGTGCGGGAACGGACTTCTTAGTTACGGGCACTGCCGCTCCGATTACTTCCTTGTCCGCCTTTTTCTTTTTCCCTTTCACCCTTTCCTCGCAGCCTTCTTTTATACCTTTCTGTTTTTCCCTGCTCGCATCATCCGATCCACCACTGGCTTCCTCCGGCTTTGACACGGTGTGCTCGGAGACAAATCCATCATCGTCCCAATATGCCAATCTCAGCCCATTGCCGACGTGTGCGCTCGTCGCAGTAAACGTGAATTTGTCTGCGCCTTTTGGTGCGTTGTAGACTGGTACAAAGACCCCAGGATGTATGTAAGATACAGTGACAAGTTTACTGCTAATGGTAAACTTCTCCACCTTGGTGTAAGCCGCTAGCGCAGCCTGGGCATCGGATGCTGTCGAGAATTCAGCGAACCCATATCGCCAGGACTCATTCGTCTTTCTGTCGCGTACTAGTAAAATACGCTTTAAGGAGGATTCCTTTGCACCGATCGGCCCAGTTTTTGACGTTTCGGGAGCACCGGAATTCGGAATCGTGAGTTTGAGGGCTCCCTTGGCGAGGAGTTCCTCATTCACCGAAGGCTCAAGGTTGCGGAATAGGAGAAATTGGGAGGGTGGTGATGTAGCCATATCACGCTCCCCATCATTGGTGAAGTGTGTGGGAGTAGGGTGTGTCAACGTTCCGGTGACACTCAGCTCTGGAGCTTTTCTCAGAAACTAATCAGGCGTTTGAGTATTCAAGGTGAATCGTACCTGATTTTGGAGTTTGACAACGGAAACATTCCTGACGACGCGGGTAATTTACTAGAAGACACTGTATCTGTCGGTTAGCACCCGGTGGTCTTGGGAGTAACGCTTCTGGAGACAGTATTCTCCAGGGGCAAGGGTGTGAGATGTGGAAACACGTACAACTCTGCATTTCCATTCCTCCTCGTCATCTCGCCTGCGGCTTCTCCGATCGCTTTCATCGCGTTCCCTCGAAAAGGCAATACGACATCTATCAGCTGAAGGTCCCAAACTAACAGTAGGATAATACTGCTCCAAAAAGGCCCTGGACTGTTGAACTGTGGTGAAGTGTATGAAAGCAAACTGCCGTGATATGCCTGCATTACCAAAACCCCTGTCAGTTCTCGATAAAATATACGCGAGCCTGGAGGGTGTTTGGGTACCAGTTTTTCGCTCCCTAATGACTGCTACTTTTTCAATACCCTCAACATGCAGTTCATGTCTAAGTTCTTTTATAATCTGCGATCCCCTCGACGGCCGTAAGAGACCCCCCAGGCCAAACTTTCAGCAGAGGTCCATCTAAAAAAATGTGCAGACAAAAAAAGGAGAAAACAGTCAAGCTGTGAAAATCAGGGTGACGGTAGTGATTGTGGTGATGATGGGCGGTTATGCCCAAAGTATTGGCACATCAGTCCAAAGGGGAGGGTTAACAACGTATTCGTCATCCATCTCCGGCCCAAGTCCTTCTATTATGACATCTCTACTTGCTGGTCCTCCGTACCACTCTCGGTCTCTGCTCTCGCTTCTGGAACGGGGGGCATCATGATCGTAATAACCTCTTCCTCTTGGCTCCCGCCCACGGCTACGTGCTCTGTCTCGGGATCGGGAGCGCGACCGGTAGCCTGACTGTTGATGGTGGTAGCCTCGTGGTCCTCTGGGAGCATCCCGGGGTGGTGAACGACGGCGGGGCGAGCGGGATCTAGAACCGGAGCCCCCCCTGTAAGCTGGAGAGTAGGATGAGCGATGAGAGCGATGGCGATGGTCTCTGTCTCTGTCCCTGTCCCGCTCGTGGTCTCGAACGCTAAGGGTTTGGCGGTGCGAGCGATCGGCATAGTAAGGATCTTCGTGCTGGTCCTCCTTGTATCTTCCCTGGGGCGATAACGGTTGTTGATAGTAGGCCATTAGTACTCCGTGGTGCACAATAAGTATACGCGAAATATCGTGTTGTGTCCAGATGTCAAAGAAGTGGCAGTTGTTGTGTGTCGTGTATGGTGGGGAAAGAGGACAGGAGATGAGCTTGGCCGCGATCCGGGAGGAATCGTTTTGTAGTTCGTTGTTGGCTTGGCAAACCTAGATGAGGTAGTAGAAATTGTGAAATACGATAGGCTTCTCGTATTAGGAGGTAAGTTATTATGCAAACTAAGGAATACAAGAACCATTAAATTTTCACTGTATTCTGAAATAGGCCATTCCATGACTACCTGCATGACCGTTCTACTGGATTAACTCATTTACGCAAGCAAAAATAGAAACAAAACAACTCTATGCTGTCATAGGATCTCACTCGAGCGATTGTCAATGGTGCTACAGACTAGACTATCATACCTCTGCCAAACTACTACACTCCTACTGCGGTGTGCCTAGGCCCCGGAAAACGAAAATCTATCAATCTTGAACCTAATTCGGGTAACCCCTGGAACTCAACTCCTTGCTAACAATTCCAGTTCGGGCCGTGGAGAAGTATCTCATGCGATATTTCACTCCCGTTCTTTGTGTTTTGTAGGAGCCCTTAGATACCCCCTTTCCCGCGGCCCGTCGTCCCTCGTATTGCTTGGCTTAAGTTGCCCTCCTTCGTGCTTTCGTCTACTCCCGGCAGGTGTTCGTGTTGTTTTACCAGAGGCTAGGTCTAATGTCATACCCTTGATATCGGGTGTTATACAATTATCGCATGATTTGGCTGTCGGCGTCGGGAGACTTGATCTCGATGGAGGATCCCGTTTCGAAGCTAGTATGGCACTAATGGTCTCACCTGCTGTGCTCATTCCAGTTCAATAAACTACACCATAGTATTATACGACTGCTTGGTCTTAGCATCCATGAGATCAAGCCCTAACCCATACGCCCATATACCTCACTTCTCCCATAGTATTCTAGGGTTGTAAGAATTATATTTTGCCAAATGCGTGGTCTTGGCAACTTTGGAGAAAGCCTATATAAGGAGGGTGCCCCCCCCTCTTTTCTTCTCTTCTCTCCTCATTGGTCTCACTTACTCTTATCTTTACACCAACTTCTCTTTACTTCCACCCCTGCCATTTGGCATTTAAAGGGGTGGCATGTCTATGGTATGATAAACTCACAAGTTCTTATTTTGTTCTTTACTTTTCTTAATTCCTCTCTCTTCTGCCATTCAATATTCTGCCAGTGAGTATTATATAATATTTACTAACCTAATTTTTTCTACTAGTAATACTTTTACAGCTGTATTCCCTGCCAGCAAGGACTGGCGGGATACAGATAGTTTGTCAATTGCAATTGCAATTGAGCTGATCCAGGCTGAGTACCTGGAGTTGAAGCTAACTGAAAATTTAGAAAGATCCAAATGGACAGGCAGGAGAAAGATCCTAAGGGACAAGCAGGAGAAAGATCCAAAAAGGACAATTCGAAAAGTTCCAACTGGGGGAATATCCATTCTCTTGCGAGCCGATACTTCTAGCAAGACCTGGAAGTAAACTGGTCCAGAGAATTGTGGGAAACTGAGAGTGGAATTGACGGTTACTTATGTCTAGAACCTATAAGTTATCTCCTCCTTCCTAGTAAGTTTGAGGATTGATGACTATATATGGAATATAGACTGTGGGCATATCTGAGGGATCTATTATACTGTAAACTCGAATGATGAGAATCTTCTACTCTAACATGATCATGGTCATGAATTTACCTAGAGTTTCCTTGTGAAGCTTGAATGGTAGAGGCAGAGAAAATCTGAAGAAATCTGATGAGATTTACTTTTGACATCTTGTCAAATCTTTCAAAATGAAAGGATTCAATTATTCATGCTACTTACATTCATATTGAATTACTTATTTGTAGTTTCAATGATTGTACAGCAAGAAAAATCTTGGAAGTATCATACTAGTAGAAGCCTCAGTATTTGGAAATCAGCTTTATTTTTTACCAAAAGCTTGATTATACAAAACATAGGCTACATGGATAAAGATATGTAGAGATGGTTGAAAAGTAGTATAGAAAATCCAAAATGTCAGTGGATGTATATCAAGTCTAATAATAAAGATTCTATTTTACTCCTATTATCATTGCTACTTAGTTTTATTTACCGTTGCTGTCTAGTGGTACCTTTCTCCACCGATGATCCATACCGTACCCACACGTGCAGTTAATTGTCCATCATGAAGCATATAATACTTCAACGTTATCGACCTCGATTACTCCAAAACTGCACAGCATCTAGACTAGTCCTCCAGTGTGGGGTGGACACCACGTCAATCAACCAAATCACTCACTCAACGAAGAGAATCCATGCCGAATCATCAGACTATGATATATTATAATATATAATATAATACCAAAGGGGTAATATCATCCACAAACTCAAAAAGGGGCAAGAATGTCCAAATCTCCTCCACACCCAAGAAGAAATCTCCAAAATTCTTTTTCCTCACCCCACTCCAAAACTCGCCCCCCCCACGACACCAACACGGAAAAACAATTCACGCCCCGAGTCTCCCGGGGAAACTAGTCTAGGCTAAGCTTTTCAGACGTGTGAGACGAAATTCACCTGACCATCTCCGCTAAGCTAAGCGTGGACCCGGACTCTGACCTTTTCCCCCTCACTCTTTGTGCCGAGCCACGCGCAGACGGAGGGATCGGCGAACGAACGACCCCCCCGGCGGTAACCAAGAAAAGTATTTTTTTTCCCCCTAGGTCTCTCACTTAAAATCCCTAATGATATATATAATATACGGGTGCGGAATGGGTGGGGTATGATACGATAATGGTCAGTTGCGTTCGGATGCGACCAAGGGTGGGCGTGAGGGAACGGTTGTGGGCATTACGGTATTGGATGGTGTGCTCTCTTTGGTGATACGATTCCTTCCACGGGTACTGTACAAGTACTGTACTTCGGGCACGGTGGG
Source organism: Tuber magnatum (assembly GCA_003182015.1). Taxonomy (NCBI): domain Eukaryota; kingdom Fungi; phylum Ascomycota; class Pezizomycetes; order Pezizales; family Tuberaceae; genus Tuber; species Tuber magnatum. The sequence continues at coordinate 66,250 of PYWC01000131.1, forward strand.
TACCGTGTTGTGGGGTTTTCGTGGGAGTTGGTGAGCGCAGATGGTGGGCGGGTTTGATCAAATGATAGTGAGTGGGGTGGGGGTATGGTTGTATACTTTTTTTTTTTTTAAATTCCTCGTTTCTGTCTTGTACGTTTGTTTCTAATAGTTATGGCTATAGTACCCTACCGGTGCGAGTACCGTACTGTACAGTGCTCGAGTACCTTTTTTTGACTTTTTCTTCTTATATCTTGGGCTCATGTTATGCCTTACTATTCATGTGCAGTACAGTGTACACCCGCACCGTAGCCTAAAGCAAGTCTCGAGTAAATTACAGGAGGCGATCGTCATGGTGTTTTATTTCATTTCTATCTTATCTTTCAAGGATTTCAGGTAAAGACGATGGACAACTGCGAGTGCTCGATGCTTGACTTACACCCAGGAGATACTTATTAGGGAATGGAAAAGTGCAATAGGATTTACAGCTAGTCTAGGAGCTAGGCAGGGTATCATAGTCCTGCTACCGGCCTGACTTGTCCTATATACTTCGAGTGGAGGGAAAAAGAGAGGTTGATATCTCTCGCCAATTCGCCTTTTTCTACGTCTACGTCCCACACCACTCGTACCTACTTCTCGAGGGAAGAACGGTTTCCCCTTCCGGCGGTACCCGAAGCCAATAAGTGCACTGTCTTGGAGATCGGTGCGGGCACTGGGATCTGGGTACTTTAATTGATGTTGGGGAATAACCACCCCTTATCTCTCTCATCCTATTTCACGTATGACAGAAACGCTGTTAATATTAAATGGAACTTGCTAGACGACATCCCAGATTTACGGTGCAGGTTGCGCTCTAGAGATAGGCCCTAGCCTAATTTAGCCAGCTAGCTAGCCGTGGGTGTTAGCGACCCCCAAATGTGTGGAGGGATCACCGGTAAGCAGGGGGTTATGAGGGTTGGCGGGGGGGACTCTCGGATGGCAGTTTAGTGTAGCGCAGAGGGCGAGTGATTGTTCGAAAAGGATACCTTTGACTTGACATGGATGCGGCATTTAGCTGGTGCTGGAGTGGGCTGGGGAGTACCACTCTTTCAAGCGTTCAAGTGAATAGTAGGAGATTTTTTAAGAAAAGACAACCCCCNGGGGGGGGCACGAGATAAGCGCCTACAGCGACGACACCACCTCTCACTAGGACGTATCTGTTCTATGATGTTTTCTGTTCTGTGTTGTTGTTGTATGTGTACGGGCAGCAACCCGGAAGGTATTGTGAAGAGACAGGATGGTGGTAGTGAGGGTTTGTAGACCTAAGGGTCAGAGGAGATTGAGATCGCCCGCTATGTTTGCTCATGTATTTAGACAACTCGCTCACACTAGTGAGAAGTAACGAAGTTCCATCCACCTCACGATTACATCCGTTCAACAGTATCGCTCTGGAAATTCAATGATCTAGTGAGCACGGTTTGTCGGGAGTTAGGGGGGGGTTCGCCATAGCAACGAATCTTGCCCCCATCACCGAGAAGGCCGGATTCTTAGACATTCAGCACAAGCTCATAAAACCGCTATTGGGCTCGTGGCTGGTTGATCGGAAGTAGATACGGCGTTCGAGGCTGCGGGGCTAAGGAACATGGCTAAAGTCGAGGGGTTGGGCGTGGATATTGTGATAGACTTGGTGGGGGAGAAGAGGGAGGAGCTTCATAATAGGGATATTCATTCTTCCAGTAGGTAGTAAGTTTGCTTCATCCTTACCTCGAGTAAACGATTCGTGTTTGTGGGGGTTTGTTCGCTAATTATTTGGCATGAAAAAGGGTAAATTTATTATGCGAGGAAGCCAGTCGGAGGAGAAACATCTCCTTTGCCGGGAAAAAGGGGGAAGGGTGAAGACGGAGAGGGGTCAGCAGTTTGACAGCGGGAGAGCTAAGATCAGGGTTTCACAGGATATACTTGGGTTAGGAAGAGAGAAAAAGAAAAAAGAGAGAATAAAACCTCGATCGATGGATTGCTAGACGTTTGCGGTATTTGTTCCTGGATCATCGGGCTTGGTACCGTGCCGAACCCCACAGGATTCCAAGCGGTGTTGATGGTGCATCGGAAGGAAGAGAAGGCAGGAAAGATATATCATAGCAGAAAAAGAAGGAAAAACGGGGCCCGATGATCTGGACGGATAGGAGTGGATAGATAGCTAGATGCCCTATTAGAGCATAGTCGAGGATCTCCTTTAGTTAGCCTTAAAGAAGCAATGAAACAGAGAAATCCATCAATTCGACGATATCACCACTACACAAACAAAGCCAATAGTGCGGAGGAATTGGGAGAAAAGAGAAAAGAAAAGTAAAAGAAAAAACACTCAAACCGCTGCGCTGTTACCGCAAATGGCCCAGAGCCACGCGAGCATAAATCACCGGAGGAGTCGAGCTTGTGCTTATCGAAAGCTTATCTACCCGAGTAGCTCCGGTAGTTTAAATTGACGACGTCCATGGACTCATGCGGGTGAGACTGGGACACAAGATGCCCATTTTTCGAGGCCATCTTTCGAGAAGAGTTCTCCAATCGTTTTTTTAAACCTTTCCCCCGAACACTTGCCCCGGTGGAAGGCACCGGTGCATCCGGTGCTAATGGGGTTCGGGGACGGAAGCGAAGGAGTTGCGGTTTGCGCCGGATGATTTGTCACATTCGACGGGTAGGAGGGGTTCGGCGGTGAAGGAGTAAACGCGTGTGATAGTAATCATGCCCGTAGCGAGTGCTGGCCCCTTCCCAGCGTTATGTCTGACTCACTATCCAGCTGCTGGTCGGGAGGGGATGTGGACAGTGGGAGTGTCAAAAACATCTCTGGCCTGTAATCCGAGTGATAGTCTGTGAATAACAGGATCCACACCCTGCTCACCGCGATCATAGAATGTCTGTCGCACACGATTATCCAGTGAATTGGGGGCAGTGTACACCCGCACCGTAGCCTAAAGCAAGTCTCGAGTAAATTACAGGAGGCGATCGTCATGGTGTTTTATTTCATTTCTATCTTATCTTTCAAGGATTTCAGGTAAAGACGATGGACAACTGCGAGTGCTCGATGCTTGACTTACACCCAGGAGATACTTATTAGGGAATGGAAAAGTGCAATAGGATTTACAGCTAGTCTAGGAGCTAGGCAGGGTATCATAGTCCTGCTACCGGCCTGACTTGTCCTATATACTTCGAGTGGAGGGAAAAAGAGAGGTTGATATCTCTCGCCAATTCGCCTTTTTCTACGTCTACGTCCCACACCACTCGTACCTACTTCTCGAGGGAAGAACGGTTTCCCCTTCCGGCGGTACCCGAAGCCAATAAGTGCACTGTCTTGGAGATCGGTGCGGGCACTGGGATCTGGGTACTTTAATTGATGTTGGGGAATAACCACCCCTTATCTCTCTCATCCTATTTCACGTATGACAGAAACGCTGTTAATATTAAATGGAACTTGCTAGACGACATCCCAGATTTACGGTGCAGGTTGCGCTCTAGAGATAGGCCCTAGCCTAATTTAGCCAGCTAGCTAGCCGTGGGTGTTAGCGACCCCCAAATGTGTGGAGGGATCACCGGTAAGCAGGGGGTTATGAGGGTTGGCGGGGGGGACTCTCGGATGGCAGTTTAGTGTAGCGCAGAGGGCGAGT
>PYWC01000131.1:70141-80165 GCA_003182015.1 Tuber magnatum
CCCCTTTTCCTTTTTCCTAAAGTTTGGTGGTGCATACTTGGACCTGAGTGTGCTTAATAACTTATATTCGGCAAGAACCACCACCAAGAAGCATCCAGTCCAGGCTTTCTCCTTACGGCATTAAGTTCCAAGGGTGCGCGAGTACTGTAGAGTATCATACTCGTAGCTGTGGCTCTTTAGAGCAACGAGGCCCTAAACAGTCAACACCAACAACTTTGCCCGGGCTCCAGGCATTAAAAGATAGGATATGAGATTGCATAGAATTAATCTCGATCTTGTGGAATTCTAAAGTTAGAAAACGTGTTTGCATCCTGGCTGCTCGTTGTCAATATGTTTGGGGGGATCTGCAGATATAGTGCCTGGTGCAGTAGCCTGCCAATACTGTGCGAGCACAACTCGGACATATCTGCATTCCTAGTTGGACGTAGCAGCCAACCGAGAGCTCGAGCATATCTCCCGGACGGACTTGAGCCTTTGGAGTAGCTTGCACTGTCGATCGAAATGTGGGGAATTGGTAATGGGAGATTCCATTGGACCGATTTGGCTGCTGGTTAAATTTTTTGTTATCCAGAGGGATGTTGGTACCGAATTCAAGGTTTTCTTTCTTCCTTTTTTTCTTGAGGGGTAGGAGGCATGAGAGAAAGTGGTAGAAAATTCACTTTATCCCGGGACCAGAAATCAGGGCAACGAATTCGCTGCAAGGTTCTCTCGACACTCGCTTGTGATTCCTTGATTTTTGGAAACCTGCACATTAACTTTTGCATGTCAGGGACATTTATCATATGCCAAGAAGAAGAATCTTTCCTTTTTTTTTTTAAGACGGTATGTACCGGTACTGTCCTACTCGTAGTATGCAGTGCAAGGGGATTTGCAGGTCGAAAGATGGCGAATTAGACAGCGTCAATAGCAATCGGATTCAGAGCCCTCTAGTGCCCCGGATGGCACTTTTTTTTCCTTTCCATCATGCAGCCATTCATCGATGGTAGAATCTTAACCCCCTCAGACCGCCTCTCTCGATGGCGGGTGGAAAGCGCCCGCGAAGGCCGGTGCATATTTTGACACGAGTCGTCTTATGATACCAAGAACTATCTCCACCAAGAATATAGGTACGAGTGTAGCGGGGTACTGGTGGGGTACGAGTATCATACTACCGGGTATCGTTACTCAAGTCGAGAAATCTGAGGAGGAATCAATGCAAAGCTCAACGGTACTTGCCATATGATACATGGCTGAGTGACTCTGCCACGCATATAACCTGTTTTTCTTCAGAATGAAACTCCAACGGGGTCCCGGTAATTGCCATGCGGGACCTTGCCGTCCCTGTCCCCCACGACTTGCCGTCTCGATTGATCCCCGACATATTTTCTCTATCTGCTATTCGGCTACCGTACTCGGCTTCTCCGCGTTCATGGAGGGGTTTTTTTTTCCTCTTCCATCAGGACTCCGAAAAAAGGTGCGCTCATGACCATTACTATGAGCGATATCGATACTCCTGCAAAGAGCCGGTTTTTGGCTAGTGTGTTGGTATTTTCTTTTCTTCATACGCATCCAGAGATGCCAACTTGGCCCGCTTGGGCTCCCTGCCCTATTATTAGAGGCTTGATTGTACTGTATCCTCTCAAGACGTCGTGTTAAGTGGCAAAGGGAGGGAGAGTTCCTGCAGTCGGTTCGCCAGTTGATGGCCCGGGACCCTGGAGGTGATGGTAAAGCGCCGGTAACTTGTGCTACGATTTGGAAATCACATTCTCTTTTCACAAAATCATGTGCCGGAGATGTGAGTCACTTGGCTGTAGGGTATCATACGCGGGAGGGTTCGTCGGTATAAACGTTGTATCATACCGCTTGTAAGTTGGAGGGTTTTTTTTCATCAAATCCTTCAATTGTTTAAGGGTACAATTTCTGTATACAACCACCAGGTTACGACATAAATACCCGGTTGTAAGTTGGAGGAGTATGCGATAAATTATATCGATATCGTGCTGGGGTGGAGGGCATAAAAGTTGACAGGTGGGCACCGTTGGTTGAGTACCGGTATCATACCGGATCCTCCCGGCATTTGCCCTCTCAGAGTTCTCGAGCCCCCGAGCGCGCCGGAGCTAGCTACGATAGCTCTAGGGGCTTTGTTTGGGCCCCGCGGCTTGTGATTGGCTTATCGTGACATGAATTATCAAAGCGAGCGTGGCAAATAGTGATAAACCTTATCCTTAGGGCAAACTGTTTGTCAGAATTTCTCTCGGTAAATCGATGGGTCACATGCGTGGCGAAAAACCGGTGTTGACAATGACCATGGATTTCCTCGCCATTTTCCTGTCCCCTCTCGAATAAGGGTCCAGACCCTTGAGGGAAATACTCACCCGAAAGGGCAACTGCTCCTCATGGGATTCTCAAGGGGTGGTCCGTGAACGAGCCCTGACTTTTAATGGTGATCTTTGGGTCGAGGAAAAGAAGATGTGGAAGTGTGGGAGGATTGAGGATGGGGTGCGATACAAGTACCGGTAGTGGTGGCTGAGGTGCGGGTGCTGTTGTCCCACCACGCCGTGTCATCCCTTGGTTCGTATGGTATGCCGGATTTCGCGGAGTTTTGACTCGAAAGCTAGAGGGATACTTGGTTTGAAAGGGGTGTATAAGTTAGCTGGAGCCTTCTGGTTGTGGCCCTGCCGATAAATACTTCCGACCTACGGGTAGGGGACCAGCTGGGGACTTGCTTGGACAGGTGGTGTTATCGTCCGTTTAGGTAGGGGGCGGCCTCGACCGTGGTTCCGTCAATATCATACAAGCGAAGGAAGGAAGGGATAGACTCGGACAAAGACCGACGTGGCTTCGTGTATTTAAACGGTGAACTCGAGAAGACTGCCCCTTTCACACTACAGGACTCGAGCATTATATGCAAGTAGATATCGGGCCTTGAAGGTGGCTTCCCTGCCGTGATCGCTCGGATGTTGGCGGTTTAATCTGGGGCGTGAGAGGGGGTAGAGATTGGACTCCCGGGTCTCTACAGTATGATATGACACCGGTACCGTACTATGCCCTGCTCGAGCAGAGACAAGCTTTCCGAACCAGAGGTTTCCCACTTGTGTCCGGATTTCATCGCTGCCAGGGGAATGGATGGTATCCGATTTATGGAATGGCATTTCGAGCTCGCGGGATGGGTATCCGGGATGGCCTTTTACTTATGATACAGTAGCTGGCCTCCCGATTGGTAGACCGGGGGTAGTGGCCTGTGCTCTCTGCACCCAACTGTTTATCGAGAACACGGAGCACTAAGGAGCCTCTCTTTTGAATGTTCCTTAATAGTGCCTTACTATACGGCAGTCTGTGTAATTTTTCCCCGTATTTCTTTCGACCGTTCTGCCTCCTCCCCTCCCATCCATGAGAAGGGTAGTCTGGGCTTGCTCTAAGTTGGCTCCTTTCTCTAAATCTTTTTTTTGAAACCGGCTTTCAGCAACCCTCCGTTCTGTTCCGCACTGTCCTCCACCTTTGGGGATCCCCGACACGTTCGCTTTGTGTTAGCGAAATCCGAACTTACCGCTTCGTGTGCCGGGATTTTTCTCATGTCCGGTATGATACGGCCTCCTTTATGGGAGGACATATGACCCGGTCACGCAATGCACATACAGTACTACCGGTACTACAATAGTCTGCTCTCGAGGAGATAAAACACCCAACCTACAGGTCCACCAAAGTATGGAAGGGGGCAACAGAAAAAATAAATAAATAAATGGATGGATGGAGGGCGGGTGGTGATTGAAGTTGGTCGGGGAGCTGAGGATCCCCACAAAGCTCCACTGACGTCATATCGCGGATTCGGTGGACCAGCCTGAAGAAATGAACCCTTCCTTCCATGGACCCTCGACTCGAGTCTTGGGGCATACAATCAAAGCGAGATCGGCGGGAGCAGGTCTCGGATCCTCATCTGCATATTCATATTTTCTTTTGTTTTTTTTTGAAAGAATGACACAGATATCCACCAATGGCGTCCAGTCTTCTATTTACTAGAGCTGTGGTCCTCGGAACCGGGGAGCTTTGCGCTCTGGCTCCCAAAACTTTACGGGAGTATGAATATCTTGCTTGTCACTCTACACGCCCATCTCAGGGGAGACGAGACGATACCGAGACCTTAAAACAAGCCCATACCACAGCAGAAACCCTGGGATCGCTGGTTAAGGGTGCCACCGTTTCCCGCCGGACAAGCCATTGACTGCAGACCCCTCTCCGCGCACCCCACACTGGCCCCTCCAACTGGTTACTATCCTCTGCTCCTCCATTAGAGGGTACAAGTATCATACTCCTACATACCTCATATATCCCATCTTGCTCCATTCTCCTTCTCCCCCAGCCCCTGATACACCCCCTTCAGCTCCTGGAGAAGTTCTCTCGTCTGCCCCGTGTTGTCATTATATCTTCGGGAGGCATCCTCAGGTACCGGTAGCCGTGTGGGCTTGAGTGGCGGCGTTCAGGTCATTCTTGCTACGTTCTTCCAAGCTCCTAGACTGGGTCTAGACTGGACGATTTTATTCCCCCTCCCCATTGCCCCCTCCTGCTTGCGCAATCTGCTTCTGCTTCTCTTCGTTTTGGGAAGGAGGAAAAGATCAAAGAAATCCACTGCCCAGAAATAGAACCAATCAAAACCCCGGGATAAATTTTGTATAGAGTCCCGTCTGAATATTCATACCTCCCTTTTGCCTCGCCTTTATTTTATTTATTTATTTTCTCTCTCCTCTCTCCTTTTGCCCTTTTTCTTTGGCCCTTGAAAAACACCTTTTGTCTTCCCTCACCTTTGGATTCACTTGAATTTAGTATCCCTTTCAACAATGGCGGACCCTCGACTCGGCTCGTTCGCCAGTGCCTCTCGGAAGAGCAAGAGTTCTTCGGCCTCTTCGCAGGAGCCCGGTCAATCTCCTACTAGTCAGCTACCCTTAAAAGTTCCAATTCCTCGGCTCCGAAGGTCAAGCATTGCTGGGGGGGAAGAAGGCAATAGTGGCTCTGGGTGTGGGAGTGACAAACATAGGGTATCTCACGCATGTGAGCCTTGCCGGCAGCGAAAAACAAAGGTTCGCATCCACAGCCCAAAACCCGGCCCGTCAAATCAATGCTTGGTTTCGTTCATTCATGAATGTTTTTAGCTCGGTGCTGACGGCTTATCGCAAATTTCCAACACGCTGATGTGAACAGTGCAGCGGCGAACGGTACGGAAATCTTCAGTCTTCCTCGAGCTCAGCCGTCATAGCTGACTTAAGCCCTGGCGCAGGCCAACTTGCAAGCATTGTCAAGACTTTAAGTACAGTTGTTATTACGCGGATGGGAAGCGGGACAAGGCCAAAAAGTTTGGATTGCTGGTTCGGGTTGTTTAATTTGATGCGAATATTTTTTGCTAACCCTTTTCCAGCGAGATGATTATGCTGAAAAAAAGAGTCGAGATTTACGAGACTCTCCTGGATCAGTTAAAAGACCAGGTGGACAGCGCTGGACAGTTGGCGGTCCAAAAGGCCCTGCAAGAGGTTGGTGCATTCGACCAAGTGATTATACTTGCTTTGCGTAACCGCTCACAATATTTCCTTGGCATCGCAGTCGCCCGAAAGGGAACAACATCGATCCACTGTGAAGAATCGTGATGGGGAATCCCTTGTTACAGCCGATGTTGGCTCTACTGGTTCCGTCGACCACATAAGGCGGGATCCTAATCCTGCCGATAATACCTACCCTACTGGCTACATGGGCAAAAACAGCGAAGTGGCATGGATTCAACGAGTGACCCAACAGCTCGCCAACGAGGCTTATAAGAGTTCCCCTATCGAAAGTTTGCCTCCAGGAGGCGCAGAAACTGCTGCATCAGGTATTACCGCGACGAGCGGTTCCCGATCAACCTCGGTTTCTGGTATATCTGGACTTTCAACTAAAAGACAGACTTTGGAGTCAATAGCTCACGCCACGAAGGATGATGCGGACTACCAATTTGAAACCCCCACCTACCACCTAGACGATCTGTCGGTCTCGATCGCCGGAGGCGACATCAATCCGTTTTACCTCCCACCGAAGGATGCAGCCGACCAGTTGCTGAATGCTTTCTTCGAAACGGTTTATCCGACCTTTCCGATTGTGTTGAAGGTGCTTTTCATGGCTCAATATGACGCTTTTTTCCAATACTTCTTTCCCCCGGAGAGTTCGAAACGCTGGCTGGCCATGCTAAATTTGATGTTTGCCATTGGCGCTCTCTATGGGAGACTTATCAACGCTGAATGGAAAGGGGAGTCGGAATTGGAGCACCTCCGGTACTTTGCTCGGGCACGAGTACTGAGCCTGGACGAAGGCAGTATGTTTGAGGTTCCGGACCTACAGCAGGTCCAAGTTGTGAGCCTAGCAGGAATCTATTTGATTGCTAGTAATCAGACAAATCGGTATCTATCCGTTCATGCCCCCCCGACTTGAGCGTTGTTAGGGAATTTTGTGGGATCGGGTGGCTTTTATTTGCTGCCGTGACCACACCGCATCGTATACTCCTCCTCTTCTTCGTTCTTCAGGTATGGCTGACCAAATGTATCTGGACATACTAGCGCATGGAATGTTGTTGGCCTGGCTGTGCGCTATGCGCAAACCCTGGGCTTGAACCTGCGCAACGATGTTCCAGATTTTGATGAAGTAGAGAAAGAAATGAGGGTTCGGATGTGGTACACACTCTACTCTCTCGATCACTTGCTATGCACAATGACGGGACGACCGGCTTGCATCCAGAACAAGGATTGCAGTGTGCCTATGCCAAGGCCTATTGAGCAGGAGCAGTGTCCGTCTCAGGGGGCTTTCGGTTCGGCACTTAGGAGGTACTCCCAGGCCATGGCCCCCCCGACCTCTTCGTCCAATACATCAAGGTTTCCCCCACCGCATTTCAATCTCGATATATTTGCTCCAGTTCCCAACTGTTTGTCTTCTAGGACCACCGCCACCGCCGATGGGCAAAGCTCGTCGATACCCCTACATATTCCTTCCATAATCCCCGAATATCCCGCCACCTATTTCATAGAGCACACTAAGCTCAACCAAATAATATCGGAGGTACTCGCTCAGCTGTACCGCCCCGCGACTAAAGGTCGGAGCTGGAGTGACATCCAAGGAATCATATCAGCACTGGAATTAAGGATTATGAAATGGCGAACAGACCTTCCTCTGTACTTGGACTTTGGCAAAAGGCACAGCGATCAAAGTTATTGTCGACAGGTAAGGTCGGATATGCCATGATTATGAAAGCTAGTGTCTCTGACCCTACGCTAGAGGATGGCCTTGGCATTTCAGTATCAGTATATCCGCATAATTATTAATCGGCCTTGTCTTTGCCGACTGGATTATCGGATACCCAACGAATCCAAGCGCTCGCGTGGGTTTAACCGGTCGGCGGCCGCCGCTTGTATTGGAGCCGCTCGTGAGATGATAGCACTCCTTCCTGATGAACCGAATCCCATCGGCCTGATGAGCAGATCCCCTTGGTGGTGTCTTTTACACTATCTGGTCTCCGCCGGGACAGTTTTGATGGTGGAGATCACTATGCGGGCAGAGCATAACCCCCAACAAGCAGAGGGGTTGCTGAAGGACTCGAAGAAACTGGTTTCGTGGTTAAGGGCTATGGGAACGGATAATCTTGCGGCAGAGAGATCTTGGACTGTCCTGTCGAAATTGCTTATCGCGGCGGCGCCTAAGATCGGGGGAGATACGTCAGATGTGCCGAGAGACTTTCCTCCTTCAGGGGGAAAGAGCAAAGATGATAAGACGTCTTCTAGGGCCCACGATAGGGTTTCGGAAACCCCCAGAGGAGGGACGGGATGGGGAGGAGGAGCAGGAGACTATTGTCATCACCACCAGCGGGAACAATCTCACGATAATATGAGAGGCCAGATAGAGAATAGCCAAGAACAACCGCTTGGGGATTTTCCCGATATATTTCGTGGTCTTCTTACAGATCCATTTCCACCCGCTGGGATACCTGTTCACACGAACTTCGATAACCCGATTGCTATACAGGAGGCGCTGCCTCATTACACGCAACAAAATCACAGTCTCACGAGCTTCACCCCAAACCACAACAGCTGTCCCGATGTGAACATTCAAACCCCGCACACGAGCATGATGTTTCCCACCCCCGAGCAGTTACAAAGCTTGTCAGTTTCTGCCAAGGAGGAGGAGGAGGAGGAGGAAGAGGCCAACAAGCAGCAAGAGAAGCGACTGAGGAGGAAACAATCACAGGGGGTAGGCCAAATCTCGCTACCTCCACCATTCCCACCTCACTGGGCTCCCCTGTCTCCCATGCATCCCCTACCCCAATCACAACCTCAGGGAAGCGGTGAGCCATTTTCGGGGTTGGCTCACTCGTTTAGGGACTCTGGTCATGGCTCCCAAACACCGAGGGCCAGTTATGAAGACATCTCCTCGAGTGGGAATAATGCGGGGTAATGGAGAGTAGGGTGATTAACTTATTGAAAAATGGAGTGTTCGGGTACGCATACACGCACACACCCTCTCTCTCTGTCTTTGAGAAAAGTGCCTCTCACCATCCATTAGCAGACTGACCGACGCTCCTTTACACATACTGTAAATTTACGCCCTTTTTTCTGTATGTTCCTTTTCCTCTTTTCTTCGGCTTCCTCCACTCAACAAGGGATCGTCTTCACTTTTGCGTTGTTGTCATCATTTGGCCCGGAACAGCAGGGAGTACATTTTGATTTTCTTTAGGAAAGGGGGGAATATAAAGGATGACTGGACTTCCCTTCTCTCCTAGTTTTTTCGCTTTCGTTTTGATTTATTGTGTTTTATTTCTCCCCCCCCCCTTTTTTTTTTAGCTTGTCTGGTCACCGTAACTCGCCGGGATTCGAACCAGCAAGTATTATTTTGGATGAGGGTTTCCTCTTTTTCCTTCAATGAAGGAAACCTCCTTCATTCCTCTCGGCCAGCCACTTATGTCCCTCCTATTCACGATGGCTTGTATTTCCTTTGCGTGTTTTTGGCTCAACAAACCTTGACTCCTTTTTTGTTCTTTTCGTTCCTCTTCCCCCCCCCCTCTCACCTTAGTTGGTCGTTCGGTAGAAATATGGATTACGAAAAGTAATGAATAGGAACGATGATTTGTCTTCCCTCTAGGTGGTGGTGGTGGTGGTGCTTTTCTTCTTTTTCTCTCTCTCTTCATTCCTTTCCGCCTCATTCGATCGGTTTTCCTCTCTTCCTTTTCGATTCCATTCCAATAACCTCTTAGGCAGTAAACAGGCCAAGAAAGTAAGTAGTGTGTTCAAATACGATAACAATTTCAACACAAGTTTTCAGAGCCCTTTCGGGGGTGGTACCATCGGTGGGTGATTAGATTAGATACAGGCGGGACGTTTGATACGAGCCCGAATCACTGCTGCGGCTTGATTGTAAACGGTGTACTGCGCATTTATGGATGGATAGATGAATAGATTGGCTATTGTATAGTGGAGTTTGCCTTGCTCTTTTCTCATTCCCCCCCCCGTTTTCTCCCAGATTTCAAGTCACCGATAGCGGGGCAAGGCTACTCGATAGGCTGCCGGGAATGATTGGGTAGTAGCGAGAACCACCGCCTTGCTCGTATGAGGTGTCGTGTGTATCAAGAACTCGAGTCAAAAACTCTGAGTTGTCAGACGGAGGCGGTGGTTTCCCCGCTACTACCGTATTGCATACGGTACCTATCAAGTATTGTAGTTCTACTAACCCCGCCACGGGGGATCAAGCCGGGATGCACGGCGAGAAAGAGTTCCTTTTCCTGAAAATTATTATCAATGCCCGCTCCAGAACGTACAGTACGGTACGATCCCAATTCCGAAATGGAATGAATGGCAATAGGAATTTGAGTAAAGAGTAACTTTTGGTCTATTCTCGAAATACCAAAATCGTAACAAAGGGACATGGTGGTATCATACTGTGCAGTACAGTACAGTGCCCAAGTTACCTACCCATTGGCATGAACAATGCCGGCAGGTGTGTGTACGGCACGGGAGTTATCATACACCGTGGACAACCCCCCCCCCCC
>PYWC01000131.1:80381-90508 GCA_003182015.1 Tuber magnatum
CCGCAGAGTCGGGGGGGGGGGTTCCACTCTGGGCTAAGGGGGTAGGTAGAGGTTTTCGACAAGCGAAATCGAATATGGTAGGAGGTTTGTGGGAGCGAGGATCCGCTGGTATACTAATTTAGAACAAAAGTGGTGGTTGTTGTAAGTAGATTTTTTGTATGGCATCCCCTCCGTACAGTAATTTACAAAGTCTCGAATCGCTTCTAGACCCCGCCATGCGGCAAACGAAAGGCGCCGCGAGCTATCGGTTTACAGACTTTGTACTTTTTTTTTTTTTTGGTGTAAAATTGCCAACCGTCCTAATCCTTGTCACCAGACTGTATCGTATTTGTATGGTATCGGGAATTTTTCGTAGTTCCATGATGGTGAGGAGGAAGGGGGGATGGGTAGGGAGATCACGGTGAGGAGAAGTTTTCAATCATACATTCTCACTCGTGAGGATCGTTTGGTGGGTTCGTTCTACTCGTGTGCCGTGATGTTCTGTGCCCGCTAATTCCTAGATTTGTGGCGAGTGCGATGGGGTTTAGGTGACGAGACGTAGGGATTTGTAGGCCTGATAGACGGTAGGGAGTGCGTTATTCAAGGGAGGTGATTCTCCTTGCGCGTGCCCACCCCCTCGTTCGCTTGCGTTATATTTCACAATTGTGAGGGTTCATTCAGAGCCACCACATTTAGTGTTGAATATTCGTGCTCCCCTCTCTGGGCAGAGGGGGATGGCCGGGCCGCTTCCCACGAGGGGTTAAATTGATTGCCACGATGCACGCGTACGCCCTGAGCTCCGATTTCTTGGTTTCTATGTACACGTGCAGGGTAATCCGCGGCTAGCTAGGCGCCTTGAACCTATCTTCAAACGTATCATACTCGAAGACACTAGGACGCGCTCTAAGCGGGGGTCTCGTGTTGACCTGCCCCCCCCCCTCTCCTTTCCTCATCTCATGGGGGCGCCCGGGAGACCCCGGGTCGCTTGTGGAGTATGCGAGCTATCATATCATGCAGTACCCCACAGCGCCCAAAGCCCAACTCTGACCAGGGCCAGGGTGAGGAGGTACTTGGGCACTTGAGTAGACGGTCAATGACTATCTCTTATATAGCGCAGCTATATCGATTTGTGGGTGCACATTTTCCTAGAACCCCCGGAAAATTACCTTGGAGGGGGGCCACGCGCTTGTGGTGCCTTCCCACCGTATCATAGATTCTGGGGAGTTGGTGGGGGGTATAAGTACAGTACAACATGTAACCCAACAGAATACCGAGGCAGTGGGGAGCTTTCCGAGTCCCTTAAAGCGAAGTGCTCCATCGCACCGAACTTTGCACGATCGGCAGCGCGCTCGGGGGAGGCGGTAATAGTAGCCCAACCCAACCAATCGACCGAACTTGATAAATTTAAAGTAACTTTAGTCTATGGCTGCCGGGGTATCGAATCCTGGGCGCATCGTACCAAACTCCGTTGGGGTTCTACATGTACCAGTACAGTACAGATGAGATCGCCACAACGGAATTATCCCCGGTCACTGCGCACCCTAGCTGCTATATTGGGGTGGGGTGGGGGCAGGCTTAAATATCCGCGGTCGATCCCGTGGACGATTTTCGGTATCAATCTGTCGAGGGTGATCTAGGAACCGGTATCATAGTTAAAGGGTTGAGTTATTAGCGCCGGCCACAGCCGATAGGGTCCTCGGACAAGGGTACCCGAGCACGGTATTGGAAGAGTAGCAAGAGATTACTATAACTTTTTACGAAAAACATGGGGATGCTTTAGGGCTGTGGCGGGGGAGTCGGTAATTGGTATTCGACTGTTCAGTCCAGTCTGTGACTCGTGACAGCATCGGGATGCTTTGCGCTGGGTATTGTGGTTGCCTTATTTTGGGGAGTTCCCCCTCCCTGGGTTCCTTCCACACGTGGGGGAGGTTCCCCCTGCGGGTGCAATATTTTTTTTTTTTTTTTCACTGGCCTGGGTTTCCCACCCGATCGTTAGATTCCATTTATATAGAGTTTCCAGTGGTTTTGGCTTGATAAAATTCTTTGGGTCATCTCGCGGATGCTGGATGCAAAGAGTTTGCTTCCCGGCGGAGAGCACCTACCGGTCAGTTCCCCGGCCAGCGGATACGGAGATATGCGGATGAAAGGGCTTTGTGATACCGGTATGGGGTCTTCATTCTTTGCCAAGAATGCCACTGTAGACCGGATGTTTGGGGAGGAGTTCCGTAATATCTTGGCTTTGCTTGTGGAGGCATTCCCGGCAAATATGTGTGAGTATGATACCGTATCTTTTTCGTAAAGGCCGGATTACCCCCTAAGTTAGGGAGGAGTGCCTGCCCAACTGCGTTTTGCTGATCGTCCTTGATTTAAGGTGTGGTGATCTTGGGGTCTTATTGCCCCCCCCGGCTCGGCTGGCCTTAGCTCCAATCCGACTTTTGTGAAAAGATATGATAGGCGGTAGGAATGTTGGCGAGTGATTTCACATGCATGAAACCCTAAATCATAACTTGAACTGCTTCTTTCTCTCTTTCTGAGTAAAGGAGAAATCGCTAAGGGACCGTCCGTATTGTTGTGACAAGATACTGGGGTTTGAAGCAGGCGGGCCTTTCGCGTCCGGTAGATAGTACAACAGCCCCTCACCACCTCAACCCCTCCCTGCAGGCCCAATCCTTGTTCAAATAATGCATCTGCCTGGGAACCGTGGGCTAGATGCGCAGCTGCAAAATGCTGGAGATACCCTTCGGGTCAAAAACAGCGAAGAAGAAAAAAAGGATCACTAGTCCCCTGCTAATTCCCTGGACTGCCGGACACTTTGGTGACTGTGTTTTAAGATATCCTGGCTTCTTCTCATATAGAACCGATGAGCAACCATTAGTGCCGTATGGCTGATACTTCGGGTAGCTCTTGGATTAGCCCGTTGCCTCACCCCGGAAATAGACTGATAATTTAGAGGATAGGGTCAAGTAATAGAGGGCCCCAGTTAGATCGTTTGTAGAAATTGTGGGGTAGTAATGACCGAGTCTGACCCAGGGAGAGTTTCCTGGGGAGAAATTTTTCCTTGCACTGCCCTAGTACTAGCAGTGCTCTGGGATCGTTATGGGAAGTTGTATCGTGGAGTAGGAAGGGGAAGGCGGGCTGTGGCTGATAGCCTGACACCTGGCGGGGGCCCTGACCAAACCCCTTACCAGAAGTATATTCGGTTTGCAGTCATTCTCAGCAGTAGTGTGTGTAGTCTGGGGGGCAACAGTAGTGTGGAACTCAATGAAGGAAGAGCCGTGTCTCACTTCCAGGATTATCTGCCATTCGCAAGTCATTGGAAAACTTAAACCCACCACGCCTGACGCCGGGCCTGAAAATACCTTGTCAATCCACTTAAACTAGAGGCTGTGAAGGAGCAAAAAGGGAGCATATTATCTCGAAACCGCCTTTGAATGCATGAAGAGCAATCACTGAGGTCCCTGAGTAAGAAACCTCTGAGCCTTCAGATAGAAAACCAAAAGTATTTTCTAATCGAGTTTTCTCAGACAAGGTATTTGCTCCAACCTCTCTCTCTCTGCGTTACCACTCTGCGGGTGACCAATTATGAAAAAGGGGTTATGACCAAGCACATATGATACCCCTGGGGGCGAATTACCAGAGGTTTATAATCCGAGAACCCGTTAGTCATCTCGCTGACCAAACGCAGGGAGGGGCGGGCAACAAAAAGGGTAAGGAGTTCGTAAGCGGTTTTCAGAAATCCGGGGTCTCAATTGAGCTTTCCGCAATTCTATGGATAATTCCTTAGTGAGCGGGTACTCCTTTGTCCTAGTCACAGTTCCTCACTCGAAGCACCTAGGCAAGCTTTCAGCTTACCTCAACCCAGTTCTTCATATATATATGGATAGGGCCTAAGGAATCGAGAGGGCTTAAACTAGCATAGGAAGCCACGACAGAGGACTAAAGCTAGATAATCATCGTAAGGTATCATAACTGAGGGAGGAAGCGGACGGAGTACCGGTATGCACTGGCTGCAGTGGTGTTCTGCGATGCCACTGCAACGGCTGTGAGCGGTCAGAAAGCGAGAGAAGGACCCTCATGTCTGAAGGTTTTTTTTGGAGGGAACAAAGGGGAATCAGTGTTAAATATCGACACACTCGCTCACAATGCTCTTATATTTTGCATTCCGTATCCGAAAACAGCACACGAATCAGCGGTTTAGTGTGGCGGATCTGAGGGGAAAAACCAGCTAAAAGTCTTTTTCCCCCCTCGGTTGCTATATCCTGTTCCGTAGCGGTCCAAGCTGCAGTGTACCTGATAGTGACCATACAATATCCACCACTGCTATAAGTCTCAGGTGGGGGGGTTTTTTTTTGGAGGGCTTAGGGGACACTTGCCAAAAATCTGTCGGGGAAGAATGAGAGCTCGCACCATTCAGAAATTCTCAACGAAACCCGAGCAGTAATATTCGCGGTGGAGAACCCACTCCCTGATGCCTCAGGTTCCCAGGCACCAGCTAGAGGAGTAAGGAGTTACCGTCCAGGGTGTGGAAATAAACTACAAGATAAAAGATTAATAGACAATATATGCTGCTCGTCCTCAAAATATATCCATCCATTCAGGGACCCCTCCCGCACAGGTTAGTGCGATTGCTAGCTTTCGGTCCTCTCGGGACGACCTCGGAACATTCGTTAATTACCTTCTATCACTCGGCGAGTCCTAGGACAACTCAATCAAATTAAGGGAAAACTGTCAAAATTCCCACTCGGATAGTTGCAAGGATCTAAGATCCCCCAGACAACTGCAATGCTCTCAAAAAAATCGAGAGTGGTTTTCCTTTTTCCGTTGATAACAGGATCCACTTGTTGCCTCTTGTGAATTGAGAGAATCCCAGAGACCACTCACTGCATTTAAGGGAGGAAATTTCGAGGATTCCCTTCAAACTGAAGTTTCCCCCCTCATCAGCACCCCGCTGACACCTATATCCCCCAAAGGTGGAGAAATTTCCCCCAATTGAGCGCAAACAATTCAGTTGTGCGGCTTGGTTCGTTCAAAGTTGGAACTGCGGTGGTATAAATTTATATTCGTGCTCTTGCAGCTTCATATATCACGACTGAGTACAAAACCTTATGGAATTTCCGCTCATTTCGGTATCATACTGCCACAAATGCGGCGTCACAGGCGGTCTTTCCAGATACTGCAATTCCAATCCCCGCCCCCCCAGAATGCCTAAAGAAGGACGTAGCGTGAGAACACCAACCCCGTGAAATCTTTTCTTCCCCCCAGTAAACAATTATATAAACCCGTTAATGTGACTTGATATCATTCCTACAGAATTAGTAATTACATCTTGAGGAGCATCTACATACCCCAGAAGCCCACCACTCAAAACTTCTCGACACACTAACTGCACAGCAAGCCCCGTATTCCCGCAACACAAAGATTAGAAAATTCTCGAGCCTGCGACCACCTTTTCCTTCCTTCCCTGTACGGAAAGGAACTTGCTGATTGGGAGGTGCTATACTACACCTCCCTCCCTCCCCTCCGCTCCAAAGGAAAGAGAGAAAAAATTTTCAACCCAAGCTTCGCAAGCACTTCGGTCATCCCCCCGTAATCTTATGTTCCACGGCCGTGTGCTGGTGTTTCCCGGTATTTAGTAGCTGAGTTGGTGGCTGGCGGCTTGGGGGCTGAGTGATCGGAATAGTAGTGATTACTTTACGGTGTACAAATTTCGAGTGATTGTGTGTGTTTGCTTTGATACCGGTTTGATTGCTGAGTCTGAAGGGGGGCGAGGAAAGGATTTTTGATGCTTGTTTCTTGTACTTGTATGGTGGTGTTTCTCTTACCGAGGTCTTGTGGCTGATTTATTCTCGCTTGGCGAAACTCTTGCGGATGTGGGTTTATATCTGAATCGTCTAGCAAAGTGTCATATCATTGCTCACAGTTTTGTCATAATACCATAGTATGGTGCAACCTTACCAACGAGTGAGAAGCAATGAAATTACCCCAAACTGAAAGTTGATATTTCTCCCCTGCTCGAAGACTAATACGGTATTCACAGGACAAGGAGCCTATCAAGAAAGAAAGAAAAAAACATTACAGCCGGGTATATACTCCATCCGCCCCCCGCCCCCCCTCCTCCAACACACCACACGACCCCAAACACTAAAACACTAAGATTATACAACGATACAGCCAGACTCCCCAGCCAAACGCCCATCGCTGAAATCCACCCCTCTTGCCTCCCTTCTTCCCCTCAACTCGGCGCATAAATCCCCCGAGCTCGGGCGGGCAACTTCCGCCTCTTTGGAGAGCGCTGGCAAGGAAAGCAATCAACCATAAGCCTCTGCGCCGAGACCACCTCAAAAACGGTGCATCGAGGACCACTGCCGCAGAGAGATGAAGGGATGATGTAAGAGTCACCGCATGGGTAAATGGAGAGTGTATGGTGACACATATTTGGCGAGATGCTCAAAGTTTCGATTTTGATCGGGGGGGGCGTGGCACGAGGGATTCTCGGGGTCGGGAGGTATATCTCTGCGAGTGATACCTTTTTTTACTTCCCCTCTTTTTCACGTTCTCGTAGGTGATGGTAGGGCGGAGTGAGGGGTGGGAAGGGGAAGGGAGAACGGGGTAGGGTAGATTGGAGTACTGCACAGTGTGTAGATAGATGTGGATGGCGTGGACCACAGGGCCTGAGTCTGTGATCCCAGAATAGATCAAGTGAAGCTTCTCCGTGCGAACGATCTCGAGGAGGTATCGGTGGGTGAGTAAGTAACCGTTCANCCCCCCATCATCAGTAGGAAGGGAGCACAAACATACGGACGGACATCATGGCAGTCTTATCCGTACAAACCCTCCCCTTTCCCCCTTACTAACTACATTACGACAACCTCCTTCGCACAAGGGATGGAGCACTTCGCAAACAAGTAATGAAGATACCGGTACCCTATCCACCTGGTTTCCTTCGTGACATCAAACAATCGATCGATCTTATAGTCAAAGTTAGTCCCTTGCTGTCCCTACATCTGGCCGGAACGCAGTGGGTGCCCGCATATGTGAGTGAATGGCCAGGTGATCCACGCCCAAGTAGTCGGATTTGATTTTTAGCGGGAAGAGGTGTTTGTTTGCTCTGAAGGACCCCCGGGCTGAACACCCTTGACGGGGGAGGAAGTGTGTAAGAATAGATGCAAGGAGGAACGTCTGGTTCACCTCAGTTTGGTGCGCACGTAAGGGGGAAAACAGGAAAGAAGCAGGAAAGGTGGAATTGCCGGAGGTTTTAACATAGCGCAGTAAGGGGCAGGCGCAGAGGGAGCTATCGATCGGGTCCAGTAACGAGATGCAAATGCTGTACTGTAATGATGATCCGCCCGGGCCACCGCACCTAAAGCACACGAAAAGACCCGTGAGCCCTTGTCCGTCCCCCTAGCTCATTCACGCGTGCGGAGAGGAGGGGAAGGGGGTTCGCCGTGCAGTACAAACTTCGTGTATGATAGGAGACTGCGGTAGTGAAAAGAAAATGTATATTTTCAAAATAGGACATCACACAGAAATGTCCGTGAGACATCGTCACACTTGCAAGTGCTACACCCGGCTGTTACTATTTCTCAACCTCCTCCTTCCATTCCAGCTGATATAGGTCACTATTCCAAAACATTTCCCAACCCCTTTCCCGATTGCCGACATCTCAAGTGAGATAAATAAAGAAGAGAAAGAACCTAAACATGCTCACTGCAAGTTTCCTTAACTGGTTAGGCCCTCCAAACGTACGTGGAAAGAAAGAAAAAATGCAAACAAGTAAAAGCCTTGGCTTGGGGATTTTCCAACCCCCCCTCTATTCCATCCCCTTCTTCACCATTTTGATCATCCCCAAGACTCCACCCCTCTTTCCCTCGTCCGCTGGGGTAACGGGTGAAAACGCGGGGCCAGTACCGTAAAAACTCGAATAATTGGACCCGGTTTCATGTAGTCCGAAATTTCCCTCTATGGAAAGGGGGCAAAAAACACAGCGAAAACACAGGCCCTTTCCCTCCTCCGAGACAGAAAAAAAACAAAAATTTCTTGACCTTACTGAGAGAGGAAAGCCCAACGACATGAAACCGGGTCCAATTATTCGAGTTCTTACGGTATTAGACGTTCAGCGCGGAATTCAGCAGGAAGTGTGTGGAGTGTTTGTGTGATTGAAAAACGCCGGATTAGGAATCGCCATATAACCCCTCTCTTTCACTCCTCTCCTTCGTAGCGTATCATACAAACCATTTGCAGCTGAAGAGGGGGGAGACGGACTAAGCTAGACTCTACCAAAGGGACGCAGTCAGGGCAGACATGATGGAATGTAACTCTGGTATGAATAATATTATGACAGACACAAAAACAATTATTTTATTTATTGCCTCTGCTAGGGAAACCCACGTGTATTGAGAAATACAGACAAAAGGTTCTTGACCGAAAAATTCCAATCCCCAGAGAATACAGGTTAAAAAAAAATACCAACAATTCCTCCGGGAAATGCCCCCTTAGCCCCGGGGAACGGTTGAAGAAAAAAAAAAATGACGTAAAAGATCCCCAACGACCGACCCCGAACCTTTTTCTCTTGTAAGATCATAAAACCGGAAAGAGAAAAAAAAAAAAAAGTCCCAAATAGAAGCCAAGTGAATGGTTACATGAAATGAAGATTCCTCAAGAATGCAGAGGCAAAAACAGACCGCAAGCCGTAAATTTTATACAAGAATGATGGGGAAGGGGATATTAAGCAGCTGACACATCGGAGCCCAGCCCCGAATCCTGGGATAGACAGAGATGAGCGGGAAAAGAAGGAGAGATAACCGAAATCCGCAATAGGGACAACCGCAATGAACAATTCACGACCGGTGCAGGTAACCCCTCCAAGCCCTCGAGAACTTCTTCATAGCGCCCCCTCCGTGTGACCTCCGGGGGGGCCTCTCTAGTACCCCCAACCCGTCCTGCCCTCGGGACTCCTCTGCTCGAGCTCGCTCGTCGGCTAGCACCTGCAGTCGTTTCTCGATTTCAGATAGTGGCCAGGGCCTTTCTTCCGAGTCTCCCGAGCACCTCGAAGGAGGGGGTGTGTCGGGGGTTTGGTTGATCGCGAAGTTTGCGGTGCGGGTGTATGGTGCTCTTCTAGACTCGAACAGTTCTTCGTCAAAGCTAGATCGCACGGGAATGCAGTAATCTTCGCTATCGTATGCCTCGACATTTGGCGCTGGATAGTTTGTTGGGCCGTTGAATGAGCAGGGTAGGGACCATGATCCGGAGAGATGCTATATTGATGCGTTAGTTAAATAGTTCGTATAAACGCGGTCAAGCAGTTATAGCAAACCTTTCGATTGTGCCGGTAGGGGATGTATACGCTTTCCCCCATATCTCTATATTCGCCATCCGACTCTACAAACAAATCTCCCAGCGTTTCTCCGAGCTCCAGCAAGCTCGCACTAAGCACGAATGGTGAGGAATACAAGTCCCTATCGTCCTCGAGCCCGTGCTTCAGTGGAGATACCAGTGGAGATGTCAAGAATGGCGTCGGAGGAGGCGGTGGAGGATATTTCTGGGATGTTGGGATATATGGGGGAAGGCATAGACTATCCGTAGAGGACCAAGAGCTATAGCTACTGATGGATGAGTCTGGCCGAGATAGGTCGCTATTATCCTCCCTGTCCAAGATAGGCACCAGTTCGGGATCCTCCGGCGAAGGAGGGGATGTATCCATGATGTCCTCGAACTCCCTTGGGAAGAAGAAGGCCTGTGGGTATATGCCTTGGACTGAAGTCATTCTTGCCTATGGGGGGAGAGGGCTGTGTACTAAAGAGACTTTTCAGAGTCCGATGGTTGATCCAGATAACAACCTCTGTTTCCGAGCTGTGGTCGAGGTCGAGGTCGAACGAGTTGGTTGGGGTTCAACTTCGATGAGGAGAGGGAGTGCGAATTAGTGAGTTTATAGTCTCCGTTTGTACCTGTCTGTGGGCCCACGAAAATTCGAGACCCGCACCTACCACCCCTACCTCCCCCCACTCCTTCCTCCTCCACCTCCCTCCCCAACCTCATGCCCTCCATTGTCTCAAAGGGGGGAGAGAAAAAAAAGGGCCCCCCGTACATGGTTTGTGGTGGGGGGAAATGATCCCTCCGCCACGCGGAGGGACGAGTACAGTACCCCAAGC
>PYWC01000131.1:91786-105017 GCA_003182015.1 Tuber magnatum
GGTTGTATGATACCGGTGTGGGCTGTGGCCTAACTTGGAATTGCCGGTACTCTACGGGATACCGGAGTGAGGAGGAGGAGGAGCGCGAGGGGGGGAAAGGGAGGAGACGAGAGAGGTCGGCACCGATTGACGATGGCTCCGATCCCTTGCAGTCCTGCGTGGTGCCATACAAAATATATGCGCTGCCCGTTTCAACATCAGGTGGTCCAGCAAGAATGTGGAAAATCTACGATCGCGAGCTTGTCTCACTTACATTTAAGTGTGACACAGGGGAGCAGGGCAGGGCCACCATGAGGTTAAGTTGGAATTGGACTCGGAGCTCAGATCGTGCGGGAGGAGGAAGAGGAAAAGAGAAAGAAAAAAAGAAAAAAGAGGCGGTTACAGCGGTATAACCTTATTTAAATTGCTTAAGCGACGGATTTCCCAAAACACCGAGGATCTCGGTCAACCGAGTGGGTAAGAGAAGGAAAAAAAAAACACCGGTACTCCACCAAACTATGACGGTTAGAATTATCGGTTCGGTTACCCCCTAAAGGATTTTCCTTGTCCGCCGGAGATTGAAATCGTGGCCGGAGGGGATGTAGTTTACAATTGAGCTACAGCGAAACCTATAAAACGCACCGTAAGGGTATATACTTCACCCATCCAGCCAAACCACATATATTGCAATAGTAACCCCCCAAACCGGAAAAAAAAATGCCGGCAGTATGATAGAAACACCACGATTCGGAAGTTTCGAGAACCATTCCCCCAGGAATTCATCCTCCACCCATGGATAACACGGCGGAAAAAAAAAGTTTTTTTTCGACGACACGCTACTGCTTTCCGCTTTCGACGCAGTCAGAGCAAGGGCCACCCCACGCGTAGGGCGTTTCTGCCCTCGTCCGCCCACGGTCCCATCTGCTCGAGCACGGCACGAGTACCGTACTTTACAGTACAATTCTGTGTCATACTCGTGCAACAACTACTGTCGTTCGTCCCACATGCTGCCCACCACCCGCTCTCACTCGTCTCGTGCACCCGTACAGTACGGGTACATGATGGAGCTTGCAAGGCTGGGCTGGGCTGGACCGGGCCGGGGCGTGATGGAGGAAAACGGAACAAATGAAGCCCCTCCCCCCAATCACCTTTCCCTCAGATCTGGGTAACGAAAGAATTTTCATCACGCAAAGCCACCTGAAAACGCGGACCGGCCATGTGGGCTTTAATAACCTTGCCGCCGGAACCGATTGATCCCGTCGTTGATCAATCTATCATACTGGCAATCGTATCTATCAATAGATACCCTTCTTCCCTTCCCCTCCCTTCCCCTCCCTTCCCCATACTACTATCTCTTCTGTACTCGTACAAGCGCTCTGCTCGAAATTAAATTGCTCTCGCATCGCGCGCACACACACACACACACACACACCTTTTTCCTGTCATCTGCGTGGCATACCATAGAGCGATGTGGAGAGGAGCTCCAGGAAGGCATGTTTCTTTTCTCTCTTCCCCCTCCCAATGTACGAGTATTTGCCAACTATAGTACAGTAATACCGTTACCGATGCCGTTAATTCCGGCAGTTTGGATATGCGCAGTCCGGGAAATCAAAACCAAGAGGAGAGGGAGAAACCCCGTTTTTTCTTTCTCGCAACCACTGTACCCGTATTGCGGGTTGTTTACGCTTCCCCGTCTCTTCCCAAGTCTGGAGGAATGAGCGCCAGTTGTATCAGTACCAGCCTGGAACAAAAAGTGATCGGAAAAAAAGTGGTCGGCACAACACCACTTTTTTCCGATCACTTACCCTTACACCCTGGTACAGTACTCGAGCAACGCGGTAGCGGTGCCGTCAGTACCGCGCCGCAAAAACTCTCGAAACCCACCTACCACGAGTACGGTATGATACCCCCGCCGGCCAGCCCCGCACTGGCACTCCCCGAGAACAGACGAAAAAAGCCCCCAAGAATGATTAGCCTTACAAGATCAGCCCACTAACTGTGGATGTGTTGGATCTCCACAGCGCCCCATTAAACTAAACTAAGCCAATCGTGGACAGATGGACTGATTCCCGCTGATAATCTGATAGTGAGCTTGATCAGTTCCCTTGTAACGATGACAGCGGTGGGGGGAAAGGTGAGAAATGACAACATATCTTACCATTACAAGTACATATCACGCACAACACATTGTGTAAGGGTGTTTGCGAGATGTGGCGGTAGAGGTGGGTAAAGTCCCATCGGAGATCGTGCAATCGGGATCTTAGTTTCTCGCTCTCTTTCTCACTGTTATGGTTTACTACTCCTTGCCGGAGCTCCCCCCCCCCACTGAAGAAGTTAAGGAAAGAACGGAAGGGATACTCACCGTTGAGAGCGGGGATGGAGTAGACAACCTTTTTTTTTTCCATCTCTTGCTTACTTGATTACAGTACCGTACTCACTCCCCTCATCTCACCACACTTGAGCAACTTCCAATTTCCACATCGTCACAGCGAGCGAGTGAGTGAATAAGTCGAAATTTGGGAGGGAAAGAAGGAAGGAAGAAAGAAAGGAAGCCTTTTGGGAACCCGTAACGGGGATGTATTCCGTGACCGGTTAAAAAAAAAAAGTGCGATCCTCGATGGTTAGATCTACAAGTATACGGACCTGGCCGGAATCAGTTGGCCGGCCTGGGGGGTGGGGAACTCCACCGATAACCCCACGGAGATATCATACTATGGAAATTTTCGCAGCTGGCCTGGCCTGGCCGTGGCGGCGGCATGCCGATGATGATACTCGTGGGCTACCGTTTCTCGCGGCTCACGCGATACAAGTTGGGATCGATACCTGTTGGATTTTAGAGTTTGGGTGATTGATTGCTTTTTTTTTTTTTTTTTACTTTGCGGTAGGATTCGTTGAGCTATGGGTGGTTGTATGATACCGGTGTGGGCTGTGGCCTAACTTGGAATTGCCGGTACTCTACGGGATACCGGAGTTGCACTCGCGCGCAAATAGTTGTTACCGGTATCCGCAATAGGCACAGGATTTTGGAGTGTTCTTTTGTTGATTGGGACCAAAACATGATAATTTACACCCAAGAACTGTATTGTATCATTTGCACATGTACTGGTATCTGAAAATATCCAGGTATCAGGAAATACAACCACAACTACAGATAGTTACAGTATCATACACGCCCACAAAGCAAGCTGGAAAAAAATCCCGTCTCATTTTCGGATACCGGTAACTTCCTACCGTATGGATACCACACAGTACTCGGCCCATAGAAACCACGCTTTGCCCGCACCGTTAAACGTGGTTATGATGCGATATCATACCAGTAATTCATTCACCGACTCTCAACCTTACACGTACAGTACAGCCCCAAAAGGACAAGCCAAAAACCCCCCAGACTTTCTCCCTCCCTCCACTCACCAACCTTACCACCCGAGTAAAGTACAGCACAGCACCCTATCATACAAGTAGAAACCCCGCGGCTAGAGGACCTACTTGAGTACCCGACCTGCAACAACAACCCCCCCCAAATACGCCGCCCAAACTCCAATCCAACAGGGACCACTGGACCACTCGCAGAAGTATGATATGATACAGACGGCGCGACAAAACTCCCGACGACCCCCGAACAGACCAGCCCAGCATGGCGTACCAACACCGCAGAAAGTATGCTACTTGTACTGTATATATTCATAAGCGGGCGGAAATGGACCCGCTTCCTATGATATAACCCTCATCCCGCTTTTTCACAGGAGCTTCAGTTCGACAAACTCCGGTTGGCTCTGGTATATACCAACATTTCCATTTCCTTCCCTTTTTTTTTTTCTTTTCTTTCTTTTCTTTTTCTTTTTCTTTCTTTTTTCCCCTCTTTCCTTCCGCCCTGGGGTAATATCGGTATGAAGTACCGTGCTCGTACTTGTATCATACCGGGTGGTAGGTAGGTAAGCGAGTCCGGGCGATTGGGATCGGGATTTGGGGGAGGGGGGCAGGAAAGCTCTCTCGGGTGTGTGCGAGGATGGTGCGATTCGTTGGGCGGGTTTATCCGTTTGTTGCGCTGTGAAATTCCGTGGGAGGGAGTACCGGTACGGTATTAAGTTAAGGTTGTGTTTCAGTTGTGCGGTGCTGTACTTGTACTACAAGTACGGGTACTGGACAGCACCGGTAACTTATTGTACTGTTCACGATAGTTATTACATGTATTATTATGAATAAAATTTTGGAAAAAAGGGGGAAAAAAAATTCCAGAATGGCCTTTTGAGCCCCCCCCCCNCGAGTACAGTACTCGAGTATGATACTATTACGGGATACATTAACCCTTTTCTTCTCACATCTGGTGTGGGCTGTATGAAATCCCGTGGGATTTCTGGATGATCAAGTTCTTTTTACGGGCCAAGAGTTGCTATGATACTGTGCAGTTTTCTGTTCAATCGTTCTCCAGTTCTTCCTCCCTCCCTTCCCTTCCCTTTTCCCTTGACGGAGCTCTCATATCCCCATCGGTCATCGTCCACGAGTGTCGTTTTCATCGTGAGATCGAATCACAGATTGCACAGCACATCGGCTTCGGGGGGGGGGGGTTTTTTTTTATCGTACCCTCGCCAAGATTTATTGTGCCATATTTTTTTTCTTCTTCCCTTCTCCTCCGCTTCCACTTCTTTCCTCTCTCTCTCTTCGACCGGTATTCTCCCTTTTACCAATCTTTTCAAAGCTTTTTGTTGTTTATCGAACCGATAAGAATCAGTTTGCCACACACATTCTTACTGTCCCGAGCAGTCAAGTTCTCTATTCCCCCTGTTTTTGTACAGTGCCGTACTGGTACAACTTGACTACTAAGGCCTCACTCGAGGCCCCGAGCGTTGGCGTTTGCTCCCGTAGGAGATGGCTCGCTGTAGTGTTTTGCTCACTGTAATGTTTTTCCTCATTCAGGTGTTTTTGCATGTAAAATTTCCTCCCCCCCCCGGATCGCACCTCCACCCGCCTTTCTATTCTAGGGTTGCTGCATTTGTCGAGGGCGACGGGCGTCCGCTCTCGGCAAGCAAGCAAGAATGAAAGAAAGAAAGTGTAATATTGGGTTGTTGGAACAGAGTGGCCGCCTTGCCAGACGATTCAGAGTCCAGACTGCACACAGTCTTCTTGGAAAACCGCCATAATTAGAAAAGTGCCAAGACGGGAAACTTCCGAACGTGTTGCTATCACCTTACCTGAATAGGGATAGGCGCCAGATAAAACGATACCGGTAGTGCCTGCGTCAAGAGTGCAGGAGTTTGACAACTCTCAACGGCTCGTTTGTTCTGGGGGGGAACAGAAAGATTGGCTGGAGGGCTGCCGGCTGGAAAAAAGAATCTTGACATGTTGGAGAAGTCAACGTTCATTGGATTTTCTCCACTATCATTGGGGGGAGGGGGAAACTCAATGACCGAACTGATATGGCTGAAGAACGGGAAAGGGCAAATAAAATTCCAACAATCACAATCTCTTGCCAGCTCATCTGTCCAAAAAAAAAAAAGGACTTGATTTATGCTTTTCACTGGCCAGCAAGATAATAGAACATTTCGTCACTTCTATTGCGGGGCGACATTCAACCAAGTGAGGCGAGAAATCATTTTAGAATATCGGTACAGTGTCGGATCAGCTGAACCTTCCATAATTGCAGTCCAAAAGGATCTTTCAAAAACCTTTGGCCTTTTCTTCCTTCACCGTACTAGTACACCCGGGCACCCGGCTTCCTACAGTACGAGTACAGCGTTACCGAGGACAATGGCACCACCCACAATTATTTTCGTAACTCTCCTAGTATTACTCTGTGTAGCAATTCCGGCAACTGCGCACATGTCTATGCTTAATCCGTGGCCCCTCCGGCATAAGGGTAACCCGTACGGAAACCTCCGGGATTATGATTACTCGAGTATATCGATCCTCTTGATGCTTCCGGATCCGACTACCCGTGTAAAGGCTACCACAAAGATCTCGGGACTCCTGGCGCAAAGAGTGTAGTGACTTGGTCGCGAGGGGGATCCTATAAGTTTCGGTGAGTTTGAGAGCCAAATTGAGATTTTCCCTAGCGTATTAACGAGTGGGAAATAGGCTCGAGGGCTCCAGTACCCATTCAGGAGGGTCATGTCAAGCATCCCTGAGCTTCGACGGCGGGAATACCTGGACTCTCATAAAGTCCTGGATAGGAGGATGCGTTAAACCCGATCCTGACAGCGATCAAACCTTCGAATTCGAGATGCCTAGCAATGTTCCTGGAGGTGAAGCACTTTTTGCCTGGTACCTTCCTTCCCAAACATTCTAGTGCACTTGTCCCAGGCCATAAGTACGGTACCCGAAAACAGGGNAGTACAGTACCCCAAGCGAACTATTCCCAGACAAAGATGTACTGTACTTGAAGGTACGCATGCAAGCCATATTTCCTCTCTCTGTCGGCTTCCTGCTTACTGTAGGGCTTCCCTTGCCCGGATCCAACTATATGTTCCCCGGATCTTATGCACCCCAGAACGAGGAACAGAATCTTCTGAGGTGACCTGCATGCCACCTCATCTCATGTCAAGGTCAGACAGTGGACTTAATAGCTAGTACTCCCAGCCTGAACCGGAAAACCACACCTCAGAATACATCTTTGGTAACTTTACAAGTACAAGGGAAAAAAAGAACCCGGTCCCCAACCAGCATAAGTCAGTTAAAGTATCGTGCCCGACCATGATACTTGTAGCATCGCAGTAGGATTTTTAACTTTACGCATAGTATCATACCCCCAATAAATATTGCACAATACCCTGCCAATCCAGCACGGTACGGTACCCCTCAATCGTGGGAATCACCACCACCGTCTGGCTACCGCAGCTGTCAAAGACGACGACTCCGGAAAACCCAATACTAATAACAATGATACGATTTTCGAAGAAGAAGAAAAATACGACGTCAAATTCTCCGCTCAAATTCCGATCCCCTTTGCTTCTCCGCTTAGCAAATAGTTTTACCAACTCATAGTGGGCTCATCCAAAAAAAAAACCCCCCAGGAAGCGAAAAATCTCGATCAGATCAATGAACCACTGACCGATAGTCACGTTCCATATTCGATACGTAAAAAAAAAAAAAGGAAGAGGTGAAGAGCTGAGAGTTAGCAGGTGGCAGAGTTCTTGCCAGGGTTCCCAAAATGTAAAATTACCATGCGAAGAGGAAGTGGGCATACCGGTATTCTCAACATGATCTTCGCAGATTGAGGAGAAGGATCGTCGGACTGGGCGAATGAAAAAACGGATGTTGCCAAACCTTGGTGTGCGTGCGGTGTGATAATACCGGGATGCACTGGGCATTTCGTGGTCGTGGTGATCTCCCCCCCTCTTTTCTTTTCGTCTCCCCTCGTCCCCCGCGCTATTGATTTTCTGGAACTAGCTCTTATTCGTTCTTTGAGCCTGGAGTGCATAGCTCGCTGAAGGTAGGAGGTCCCATGAACCGCTGAACCCAGGGCAGCTGCAGCAGACATCTCGTTCAAGCACGGGTGCGGTACTGTAGGCAGAGTAAGTTAAGGCAGNGGGGTATAATACAAGGATATTTTGTATGGGCGCTCGGATGCGCTCAGGTACTTTACCATATGTTTCTTTAATCCCTGTTTTCGGGTACTTATGGTCTGGGACAAGCAGCTGCTTATTATGGGGCTGGACCCTTGCCTTCCTTAGCTAACTTGGTCAATTACTCAGGACTTGGTTCAATAATCAAGGGAATCGGGAGATGTACATGAACTGCGCCGTGGTCACCATTTCCGGTGGTCGAAAACCGAGGTCGATTCCCGACGAGGAGCTCGTAACTCCGCGTGCCGCCGGCAGTTCGATTTTTCTGGCGAACATCGGAAATGGATGCACAACAGTAGCTGGCAAAGACGTGGCATTCCCAAATCCAGGGATTAAAGTGGAATATGGTGGAATTCCAGCAAATAGAGCTGAGCCCCAGGGTTCCTGTGGCAATGGCTCCGGAAGCACGGGCAGTGGTAACAGATCAACTTCCGAGTCTGGTGGTGGTAACGGATCAACTTCCCGGTCTGGTGGTGGTAGCGGAGGGAGTGGGGGAAGCACAGAGAATTGTGCTGGTCGGGGGAAAATGCTCCAGGAGGCCGCCTTAGTGGTTCTCGTGGCCTTGGCAAGTTGGTGCATGATTTGAAGCATTATGTCTGTCTTGTTTTGAGAATCGGCGTTTGAGATCGGACAGGCCTTTTTTTTTTTTTGCTTGATATAATAATATTATACCAATATATGTTTAGTTATTTCATGATAGGGGTTCCAAGTTTCATACATACCCTCTATAACCGGATTTTGTGGGGATTCGTGGGGCGCTCCCTTCGATCTCGATTTCTTGGAAATGATGCTTCAAATTTGGGGGAAGAAAACCTGCCCATCTCTCTCGCCAAACAGTCTGCATGTATTGTATTGTAATGTATTTTTTTAAAGAAAATTGCTGACCTAGATAGTATCTGCCGCATACCGATCGGGTATACCGGTACATAACGGGCCACGATAATTTGTCCCAGTGCTCGAGCTCAGTAGTGTCCACCCATGATTGGAAGAGTTTTGGATGCGATGCTCGGGAGTCGGGAGGGGATGCGTGGCATTTTAGGCAGGACTGACACATGAAGTTATGGTGTCGTATTCCGGTGCAGGTATCTTAGAACCTGGCTTTCTCGCGAAGAGTGTATTATTGGCACTCTCATTGCCTCGACTTCACATCAGCCATTAAAAGTAGGTAAGCCGGTCGGGGGAGGTGTGGAGTAACCCATCTAGGA
The DNA here is from genome assembly GCA_003182015.1 of Tuber magnatum. Classification (NCBI taxonomy): domain Eukaryota; kingdom Fungi; phylum Ascomycota; class Pezizomycetes; order Pezizales; family Tuberaceae; genus Tuber; species Tuber magnatum. The sequence goes on from PYWC01000131.1 coordinate 100,530, forward strand.
AACACCGGCAGCCCAACTGGCATTCGAGGAGTAAGCTCGCGGCATGGCAGTTTCTCTTTGAACAGTTCATCGATATCGGTAGCTGAAATCTTCGATCTCTAATGAGTATTTTTGTGGTGCTCTTGTGCTTTATTACTTCCCCCCCCCCTGTGTAAGCGTTCAGGATCCGTAACAATGGACAGACTGGCCTTCCCCTGACCGCTTCTAATCTCTCACCTGACCCCCGTCATTGGGGATGGGTGTGGGGCAATGGCGCTTCATACTGGCCCATAGATAACCACGATTTCGATGAAAAGTGTGCGAAGTGTGCTAGTGCGGTGGGAACATGGTTCTGGGAATGGTAAATGCTCGAGTAAGTCGTTTGGCAGCGCATTCTCTGCTTTGGGGCTGGGATCCCGTTCTACCACGAAATTCCTCTTCCAGGACACATCGGGGTCGGGACCGTTTTTAGCACTGGATGATCCGACTCGGACTGAGGAGTCTTTTGCCAAAGGCTGGTCGTTTGGTTCGTACTATGATCATTGCTGGTCACTCGCCCAATGAAAATACTGGTATCCTTACTGGAGGCTGCCAAGGTCAGCGAGTCAGTCCTACTTCGTGGGGTGGGGTTCAGAGACCTCGGATACCATATGTGTATATACCTTGGTGATCCTCAAAATATCGTAGTTTCTCTTCCGGGCGATATCTCGAGTATATGAGTGATCGGGAGAAGAAGTCAAGGCTATCAAGAAGGACATTATAGAGCGGTTATATTCCAACCTCGGTAATGTGATACGTGGCTCGTGGCAGGGATGGATGATAGTGGTCCGAGCAAGTATATCATTTTGTGACAGGTTCTGGTAGGGTATAAACCTACAAATTAAAATCCTTGCCTTGCCATCTTAGGGCCTTGTATCCTCCATAATATTTTTGATTTATCGGAGGGATCTCAGTTACGTATATGATTGGGTCCTATCAGGCTTGCCGAGTGACCTCTAGTGAAAAATAGGGAGGCAAAGAATTTAGTAGAGGAGAATGGGGGGGGGGGGTTACGCTTTGGCACTCGCTGTGTAGGGGGGTTGTAGCAGGGTGCAAGCATGGTTTGCACGGAGGAAGCGGAGGGAAGAGAAAGGTTTGGAAAGTTGGTTACCTTTGCCTGTTTAACGAGCTACCTAGGGTACTATGCTATCTTTGCTAGTGAAGAGCTGAGCACTAAGATGGTAAGAACAAAAGGGGGAAAAAGCGAAGAGAAAGACATTCTCCCACCAAAGTAGCCTATAGCTGGTGGCGACGAGTACTGTACTGAACTCGAGGGGATAGAGCGGAGAGCAGGCAAGCCGTTCTTCCTAGGAAGCCCATAGTAAAAGGTTAGCAAGAGTCGTCACATGTTTAGGTAATATCGGTCAGCGATTCTTTTAGATTTATCGTGTAGCTATTCTTCCTTGAAGCATCGCCTCGGGAAGAACTCTCAAAGGGCACCGAACCTGAAGGCCCGCCCAAGCCCCACTGTGCTATGACGCCTATCAACTTGCCTGGCACGCCAAAAACAAAAAAGAGAGAAAAAAGTATCAGAATATATTCCCTAGTGTATGTTCCCCGGGTATGGTCGAGGAATGAGAGGAAGAGAACAAAATCGATGGGTTCGGATTTCCCTCTTGAGGCTTATCGGCCGTGAGGTGAATGATTAGTGACGGAACGATACAACTTGCGTGGGCAAGAAACCTCTTGGGGCACCCACCGAATGTACTGCACTGCCATTCCTTCCCATCGGGTGGGCAGAGGGAAGTAATGATTTGTGTTGTGAGATGGATTGGGAAGAAAATGTTGATTGATCAGCTGAAGGTGAAAGGGGAAAGAAGGAGAATCTTGGATTGTACTCAAGTAAAGCTTCCTGTGGTCGCGAAGGCTCAAGCAAACAAACTGGGGTATCTAGGAATGCATAAGCAGTCCACCACGCACTCATTCCTCCACCCATGTATATACAACAGTTGAGAGTGTAGCCCTTGAGAACCCAGGTTACGATGTATCGTACTACCGAGTCCAAGCTATTCCTGGCAAGCACCCTAACACACAACAAGCACTTATATTCAGCCAACCTCGATGCATAGCTTCTAGGCCGCTATCTCAATGTCACATGCCCGTGAACAAACGAGTACCAGGCTTAAACTGGGGGATGTGGTGTTGTGGAGATATAAGTATTTGTTGGTGCTCAGTGCTATCGCTGGGCTCCCCTTTTTAGTGTCTGGATAGATATTGATTCATAGATGCTCACTCGGTTTTTTTGGAAAATGGCTCAGGGAGAAAATCATGAAAACGGAAGTAAGGGGCTACAACTTTAAATACCATGCCTGTCCACTTCATATATATTACCACTGAGGAAATTTGGCTGCCTTAGCCCTGGTTTGTGAAAGACAGGAACCTTCTATCCATGGGGGGGCGAAACGATGTGCAGACAGCGCGGTGAACGCAGGATAATGGTCCAAAGCGGGTGTTTAACCAATTGTGGTAGCGTATTTGCTGGAAGTGGGAATCAGGCGTGAACTTGAGAATGGTAGCTCCTCCACCATATTCACCTCAGAACTCCTCCTGTTCTTTTCAGTGCGCCATCTTGGAATCTTTTTATTTTTGGTGCGATGGGGGAACTGTTTTTTTTTTCATGGAGCTCGGATTGAAAATGTTAGGGCAACCTGTATGGCACGAATCCCCTGCCGCGAGCGCTGGAGGGTGAAGCAAGCTTCTAGTGGTTTTACTACGCCATAGACAAGTTACTGGGTAAACGGCCCTTTATTCACTGTCCCCTTACCAATAAGAGAAGGTTCCCTACTGCTTTCGCGGCACGCGGTTCTTGGTCCTTAGGGATATTACATGTCGCTTAACTACTGTGCTACGGCCCCGCAGTGAATGTTGCCTGTGTTCCCCGATTGTATCTCCAAAAGGTAGAAAAAGAATTAAGGATGTATGAGTTAACCGCTCTATCGTGGAGCTCAGTTCCTGGGCTAAGCCGAGGACAGTCCTCCAAGAACCTTCCTTGTCCCTGGGACGAAAAAATAATACAAGCTTCCAACCGGATTAGAATATTACAGATCACGGTGTAAATGGATGGAAAAAGTACCAATACCCGATAGCTACCAACATGAGAATTCCCGCGTGCTCTGCTTGCTACCACTTCCCATTTCTTTGAAAGCTATTGTCTATTATTTTTCGCGGAATACTTTACATGGCCCACGCACAATCTAGAGTTGACGGGTCGTGGTGGGGTCTGATATCTAGAACTTAAGTATTAATACGTTTCTAAGGGAATATCTGGCATTGGGCGGGTTGGGGTTTGTCTCCAACTCGAGGCGTTTCTCTCTTATTTAGGCTTTTAATGAGACATGAATCATTGTCCATCACTCGGGGTGAACTTCACCGCGCAAAGTATATTTATTTTAGTTGGCGGCTATAACGAAAATACCCCCTCTACTCCGCATGGCTCTATGGTGTGTTTTCTGGCTTCATAGCGATGACTATTATCACATTTTATCGGGATATACTTTCTTGCTTTACATTCTCGCTTCTTCCTATTGAACCTCTGGGGTGAAGACCCGAATGATCAAAAAGTGGGCTATGTACAAAGTCCTCGTGGCGCCTCAGGTACCCCACCAACTCCAGCTCCGGATAGAAAAACGGGGATGACTCTTTTTAGAGGGATCTTTTTTATTCTAGTGGCGGCATATTCCGTAAGAGATTTCCTTATTTCGTTTTCTTAGTAAATAACTTCTGGAGCCTGCTGGTAGAAGGCTGCGGGGACTTTGCGGTACACCAAACTTTGCGAGAACTTTGCGCGTGTAAGCGCAGCCGAGAATCCACTGCTTTGAAAAGGAGGAGGAAAACGCGGCAAATTAAAAAGAGCTGCTTAGTCCCTGAGAGGAACGTCAAAGAATCAAAGAAATACAGACATTACCGGGGAGGTGACTCAAACGGTAACACTCGACTCATTGCTTTTTTTTGGGCGCCGTAAAAAACTGGATTAATTGGACCCCACAGAGGACGTGGGAGCTGCCTCTCCTGGTGGGGTTGGTCATATTTTCGGTTTTATCTTTCCCAAAGGAGAGCTGAGAGGAGGGGGTTCTCGACGTCTTAGCGCCATGTCCAATTATTTCGGGTTTTACGGTATCTATGATACAACTTGCGTGGGCAAGAAACCTCTTGGGGCACCCACCGAATGTACTGCACTGCCATTCCTTCCCATCGGGTGGGCAGAGGGAAGTAATGATTTGTGTTGTGAGATGGATTGGGAAGAAAATGTTGATTGATCAGCTGAAGGTGAAAGGGGAAAGAAGGAGAATCTTGGATTGTACTCAAGTAAAGCTTCCTGTGGTCGCGAAGGCTCAAGCAAACAAACTGGGGTATCTAGGAATGCATAAGCAGTCCACCACGCACTCATTCCTCCACCCATGTATATACAACAGTTGAGAGTGTAGCCCTTGAGAACCCAGGTTACGATGTATCGTACTACCGAGTCCAAGC
>PYWC01000131.1:105846-118170 GCA_003182015.1 Tuber magnatum
AAATGGGTGCTCAAGCGGGATGATTTTGGCTTCCCCCCACGAGTGGATCACCTTATGAGCATGGTAAAAACTTTAGCAAAAGAGGAAAAGGAACGGCAGGTGCAGGTTCGACATACTACGCAAGGCCTAAACCCTCCACAAATTCACCTGATTGGTAAAAACTGGATTACTCGATTTCTCAAGCGGCATCCAGTTCTAGCAGTAAAGTTTGCTAGCCGTATCGATCGACAGCGAGCATATTCAAGCAATCCAAGGATCATCAATACCCACTTCCAAAAGCTTGGGAAAGTTCTCCGACAATACGCTTTTAAGCCAAGGGCGATAACGAATATTGATGAAAAAGGATTTGTTATGGGTATCTCACCCCGGACGAGGGTTATTACACGTCGTGGAAAAAAAAATCCTCGGGTAAAGCAAGATGGAAAATGCGAGTTCCTCACAGCCCTGGAAGCCGCTTCTGCTGATGGCTTTATTTTTCCACCATACCTGATTGGAAAGGGCAAAGTTCATATTTTTGATTAGTATAAAAATGTAGAAGAGGAGGATAAGTTGGCATGCTGGGCAGTGTCACCAAAGGGATGGATGGATAGCAAAATTGGATATGATTGGTTGACTATGGTTTATGACCCAATATCCCGAGCTCGATGTCCTGGGGAGCCCCGGCTCCTTATTCTTGATGGACACGTCTCTCATATTAACTACAAGTTTATCACTTATTGCGAGAGGAATGATATTGTGGTTTTTTGTCTCCCTCCTCATTCAACGCATCTCCTGCAACCTCTAGATGTTGGGCTCTTTTCACCGCTGCAAACTCATTACCGAAAGGCTGTTGAGGACTATTTTCTTACTACCTCTGTAGGTATAAATCGCGATATTTTTTTTCCTCTTTATAAAGTAGCGCGTCTCCGTGCCTACACTATCTACAATGTGACGAAGGTGTTTGAGAAAACTGGCATCTGTCCCTTCAATGCTCGGCCTGTATTGAGCGAATTGGGGGCTATAAATGCCCTGAGCCGAGCAGTTGAAAACTCCGAGGTACTCAGCAAGGGCAGCTTCTCACTTGAGCGTACTCCTTACACAAAATGCGAGCTCAGACAACAGACAAACCAAGCACTTACATTCATTAAAACTGCATCTGAAGGAGATATCTGCAAACTCATTCTTCGCTTCTCCCATACAGCAGAGTATATGACAGTACAAGCGGATATTGCAAATGCAGAAGCTCAAAAGTTGAGAGAGGCAGTAAAGGCTGTTCGGCCATCAAAAAAGGACTTGCGCCGGCTTGGGAAGGGGAATCTGGCAGGTGTACTAAGCGGAGAAGCAATCTTGCAGGGTATTAAAGAACGGGAGGAGAAACAGTCTAAAAAGGTAGCAAAAAAAAAAAGGCCTGGCACTACAATCAATCCAATCATGCTCCATACACCTACTTCAGAGAGAGGGGCACAACCAAAAGTTCGCTTCAACCGAACACCATCTCGAGCAATACATTTTCAAACTCCTTTACAACCTCCTACATCATCACCAAATACTGCTCACGATGAGTTCAGCAACTCCGATGATTCATTCATTTCCGTTGATGAATTTGAGCTGGAATATCGCCAACGCCCAACTGCAGTCCGTACCCGACTAGCACCAATCTTAAACACTCCTCAGAATCCCAACAGGCGACTCCCAGACCGCCCTCTAGGTATGGCCTTGCATTCAAGGAAATAAAGGTTAGTGATCAAGTCTCCATAGTTTTTAGAGCCCGGAAGCTAACCTTCTAAGGTCAATTTATTGTTTCTTAGTCTTGGGAGAAGGTGTTTATTGGTTTAGGGCAGTAGTTGGGTCATTGAATGTATCTATCATAGAGGAGGGGCTCAGAAATTTGATGTCGCAATACGCACAGACATTGGCACGGACACTGCTCGCTTCTAGTGGATCGCTCGCTTCCGGGTGTTTTACGTTAGTCACTTGTTTGGTTGGCGTTGGGTGTAACTTCAAAGTAGCTGGTCTGGATTTTTTGACTTCTGTAACATCGGATTTCTTTCCATACAAGACGATTGTCCAATCAAATAATCCCTCCATCGCCAGCTTCTTGGTTTCGCTTTTCGATGACTCCAGAGCACTCGTGTTGAGCCGCAAGTGCGAGAGTTGCCGGTATCAGTAGCGAACGTTGATCGCCCCTGGAGCCCCAACTAGTACTGTACTCCTTGGCAAGTTAACGGGGGAAAAAAAAAACTAGCCGAACATCTAATATCCCACCAGTTGCGCTGCCCAGCCAAGCTCTCATCCACCAAATCTGACCACAACTCGCCCGCAACTCTCACAGGAAGGGGATAACAAGCAATGGCGTCTCCAATTTTCGCTGGTCTGTCGAGGAGCTCCGTCATCCGCTGGGGTATTAGATCGCCTGGGTCTCCTGTTAGAACCACCTCACTACCCCAGGCGTCCTTCGCCGGGGGCGCGAGTCGCAGGTCGGGCTTTCACGCATCGTCAAGAGCACTCGCCTTCAAAACAGTTGAACAAGCAAAATCTCGGTATCGCAATGGGGTCAGCTTATCCTATCCTATATCTTGCTACTTTACGGGATTATCAGCTGACTCTTTGACTATTTCCCTACGGAATTGCCTATAGCCGTTTTCATGGAAGTCTGGGATTCTATTTCTTGCTGCTGGTGTGGGGTTGACGATCTACTTTCGCAATGAGAAAGCTCGGATGGAAAGAAAGAGGGTTGCTGAAATGTCGAAGGGTATTGGAAAGCCGAAGGTTGGTGGTCCGTTGAATTTGCTCGATCACAATGGCAAGGAGAGGAGGGATGAGGAGTGGAGGGGTAAACATATGTTGGTAAGTGATATGGATGGGAAGAAACTGTTCCCCCCCTTAGCCTCCCGGGCCTCTAGCTTTGATGTTGATACTGGAGTTTGCAGGTCTACTTTGGATTCACAAATTGTCCGGATATATGCCCGGAGGAGCTCGACAAAATGGCATCTATGATTGATCGTAAGCAGTTACACTCACCCCTTCCGAGGTCCTATTCCTTTGAAAGTCAATGCTTTTATTCGTTTTGGCGATCTGCTATCTTATGCCTTCCTGAATAATATATGCGGGATATACTCTGGTATTATTTCTGCTTTCAAAACCCCGCACCCGTGCCTTTACAAGTACGCTCTTGCAACACCCTTGTTGATGCACGGCCCTATGAGCGATCCATATCGCGTGATTCTGCCTTTGAGATATTCTGGCTAATTTAGCCCTAACACCCACCGCTCCCCTTCCCGGGATTTCTTCTCCTTTTGATTTGCAAATTGCGCTTAAACCCACTAATTTGTTTGAGATAGTGGTCAAGAAAGAACATGGTGATGTAATGAGTCCTTTGTTCATTACTTGCGATCCGGCTAGAGATGCACCTCCAGTGGTTAGTATTCCGGTTATCTCCAACTACCACTTGCCAATCCAGTAAACAGGGGGCGCCGCGATTAGCTTGGGATGCCGGTGTAACGCAGCATTTTCCTAATAATATAGCTGATCGGTGTTGCAGATGAAAGAGTATTTGGCAGAGTTTCACCCAGACCTTATCGGTTTGACAGGTACGTGCTTCTACCTGAGGGCTATCTGGGATCCTTTGGTTTCGCTGGATGGGCCGGATTACCTGGTTCAGCTCAACTTCCCTTGAGACCCTGCCCCTCCGCTCCTCTATCATCTGCCTGGAATCCGAGCGCTCCAGAATATAACCAGGGTTTGTGTGTGATGGGGAACCGGGAGAGTTTGGCCCTGTGAAAGTAGGTCACCTGGAATACCCTACTAAAATTTATCCCAACCACTCTAGGTACCTACGACCAAATCAAGCAAACATGCAGGTCCTATCGTGTTTATTTCTCGACCCCACCGGAAATCAAGCCAGGGCAGGATTACTTGGTGGACCACTCGATTTACTTCTATCTCATGGGTACGTCTTTTAAGTTTATCATCCCCGTCACCGCCCCGGCGCACACACCCCCGCATGGGCGATAAGCATTATCTCCCAAATGTCTCTCAACTATATTGCTTGCAGAATCGCGCTATAGCAGCAGTTCTACTTGCATCTAGCCAACCTTTTTACCAAATCGCTATGCATGCAGATTGTGGCTTCATGCTTTAAAGTCGACTTGTTTTACTACGGAGCTTATTCACGCCTTTCCGCAAAGGGGCTAAGTTCCGATGCAAGTTTCTTCCTGACTTTCGCCAAGTCACCAACCGCCCAGCACTTGTTTTTCTCCTGTTGTAAAATCCTTGCTTATTGGCAATTCGCAAAAAGCCCGCGCGGCCACTAGCTTCTTGCTCAATAAATCTATGTGGCAAGCTCATGTGCTAACAATACTACCATATCCCTAACCCCCCTGGAGGGGTGGTGGGGATATTTTCTTTGGGGACATCTAGATCCTGAGGGAGATTTCGTTGAAGCTCTTGGAAGACAACACACTCCAGAACAAGCTGCAAAGATAATCAGTGATCACATTAAGGATTGGAGGGCGGCTGCGAAGAAAGCGTAAGCTATGGATGGATGGATGATCAGCCCCTAGAAAATGTCGCCAAATCAATTACTCTTTCGAAGGAGCCGATAAGAGGGGGAATGTGTGAATACGTTGTGGCATGTTGTACAGAACCACTATCCCGGGGGTTTGCATATTTCGGTATCGTCTTTTGCTTGGCAAGTTTATCCCCCAAAAAGCAATTTATAGTAGAATTCAAGGCTAGGGAATAGCGGAGGGCGCCGCCAGTACTACGGAGTAGAAGCTCTTTTTTGGGGGGGGGTCTCCGGAACGTGAATTACATGTCTTTGCAAAATCTGGTAATCGTGGAGCCATAAGTTATACGATGGCTGTATAACCCATCCGCACCGCATTTCAGAGACCCTAAAAAAACCTCTGGTACCGTACGAGGGCCAGGCATAAGAACTGGTGCGGAGCAGGGGTGTTGATGTTGATTTCGGTTGAACCTAGTGGCTGGTCGTATGCCTCGACAAAACCCTTCTGGAAACGCAAACCTTTCGCTGGTCAACAGGAGCCCGGGAAGAGATAGTTTGGAGATTGATTGGTGACCGATGGATTACCGAACTGGAAACAGGAGATTAGAGTTTCGTGGATTTTTTTTTAGTATGACAGTGCATAATAAAAGGTGGAATAATAAGAAAGGCTTAAAGCGGGGTGTGTTGCATGCAACTGAAGACTCAAAAAAAAATTAGTTGAACAGTGAAACAATATTATGCGGTGTTGAACTAGCTAGCCACCTATCGGTCGTTTCGGTGCAATCTCTGGAATTTCAATCTCCGAAGATTTAGAATTTCAACCCCAGAGATTGCAAGGATGCGATAGGATGACCTGTGCCGTGTAAGCATCATACTCGTACAGCACTGTACTCAAAAGCCCATCCTCGACCTTTTACCAGAGTTATGCACAAACAACCACCTACCATTCCACCACACTTTGCTCGGGTGATAAGGGCACTGATTTAACTTTTAAGAAGATTCGATCTCTGAGCAATAACGTATGTCCCCGTGATATGACATAACTTTAGGATATGACACTCATCTCAGCATAGGGTGAGTCATCATATTATTAGCATAGAAACCATATATTCGAGTTTAGGTTTTATTATAACATTAATACAATCTTGAACTATGGATAATGTGAATAGGTGAAAGGCTTCAGAATATGAGCAATGATGTTAGAGGGTAGTTAGAGTTACAAAACAACTCCAGAATCCAATATCTGTACTAGAGGTACTCCGAAAGTTTTAAGTAAGTAAGAGATTACTTTACTAATAATTAGTTAGAATACATTGCAGCTACGTTAGTTTATATTAAGAGTATTAGTACTACAAGAACTTTAATAATTGGACCTGACACTAATAGGTTGAATTAAGGTGTGGGTTTTAGATATAAGCCTGAGCTGATAACAGAAAAAAGTCCATTTTAGGAGTATTTTAGACAAGTAATTATACACTTTGACCTGTGATCATATAATACATATATGGTGTACAGACTACTAAGCAAGCACATAGACACTCAAATTAGTGAGTCCAACACCCCTCTTCAGCTGTGTCTTAAGGCCCATATATCACTACAGCACTTTGTAGTAGTTGTATCTACTTACCAAAGTATCTACATACTAGAGGCCTTCTTATAATATCATATATATTCTAGCTATCTGTCTAACCATAACCTGTTCACAAAAGATATCAGAGGGAACTCTAAATAAGGTATGAAAAGTAGAGTAGAGGTATTTGGTTAGGTAATTATGGAGCTAAGGGCAAGGTAGGGTTGGTCTCTAAAGATATAGAAATGAAGAGACAGGACACTTGAGTATAAATAGAACTAAATGATGCCATACTACTATAGAGATAAGTGCAGGCACTTACTTACTACTATAATAAAGTAGGAGTCACAAGAAGGCCTACTTAATAACTAGTCAGCTATGATAGGAACTGGTTATATTTTGTATATTATGAGAAGGTATGCTTGGAACCAGTTAGTAATAAGAGATATCTATTATGAGAGCTATTGGAGTGATTGTGAGAGGATATTCCTCATGCCAAAGCTGACATAGGAGGATAAAGAATCCAACTGCATTAGTAAGTCTATTGACAGAGCTGATCATTCTAGTTGTATTGAAGAAGACCAATAGATACTTCAAATAAAATGTATAAGATCAAACGGGACAATATAATTAAGGATTTTGATAAGAGGAGTGATATACATGCTACTTAGATAAATCAAATATTAGTTGTTACGTGTTCGGGCCAGGCCCTAGTCACGTAGTGGTACGATAGCAGCAGATGGCTTCGTGGTCAACACGAAGCGAGCACTACTTGTTAAAGGAGGCTTCGAACGGGGTGTAATAGGAGATCAAAGAAGTAACCGTTCAACCAAGTATATTTTAAGAATACTGTCTGTCGAAGTCTACTGTTTCCATCGCGGAAATCAGCGGTCATTAAATACAGCATATCGCTTATCTCCAGTATGAGCGATATTGCAAAACAAGGTGTGTATCAACCAATATGACACGAAACAATTCACGTATCAAACGATACAGTGAAACCAAACACAAAACAATGTGTGGATCAACCGATAGCACACGAAACAATACAAGTATCAAACGATACTGTGAAACTAAACATAAAACAATGTGTGTATCAACCGATAGCACATGAAACAAGACAAGTATCAAACGATACTGTGAAACCAAACATAAAACAATGCGTGTATGAACCGATAGTACACGAAACAATACAAGTATCAACCAATACTGTGGAACGAAACATAAAACAACCTAGTACCCGTACCGGTTACACTCCCAAAATAAAATAACGATTTTATCAAATAAAAGAACCTAATGAAATCCTAATAGCCGGTAATTGTGCTATTCTCCTGAAAGTCCGCTTAGGACCCATCCTCATCGTTATTGCTATTGTGCAACAATCTCATGTCGTCATACAACATCCATTCCGTACCTTCCAACCATCTTTCCAAGCACTCCCCACATGGCGCTCCGTGCACAAAGCAACCTGACTCCCAGTAGTGTGGCAGGTCCACAAAGTTCTGTACTATTCGGTCCTCCTATTCCTCCGTCTCAACATCGATCCGTCCGCAATCTTCGCAGTGATCGATGTAAAATATCTTCCAGTATGTGTCTTCTGAAATGATTTCTCGGTAAAGTAGGTACCCCAAAATGAGGTCTTGTCCCTTTATGCTGACTTCTTCATAGGTCGACATTTTGTTTCTTTCGCGTAAGGATAAGTTTTTGTAAGAGGGTAAAGGTTTGAAGGTATGGTAGTTTGGTCTGTTTTCTTCAGCGTGTTAGAGGGATGGTGGGTGGTATTTATGTTCTGGTGGTGACCTCGCTTAGGAGTTGGCCTCGCTTAGGAGTTGGCCTCGCTTAGGTGTCGGCCTCGCTTATATCTTCAGGGGAAGGGGCGTGCTCCTCAATTTCGGTTTCTTCCGTCTCCATGCAAGCATCACATTTTTCTGTGCTCAGGTAGTACCTGCTACTGAAACGGAAAACATCTGACACTGATCCTCCCCACATTTGTCCCATTGAACCTGTTGTTATTTCTAAGCATTTGTTGCAGATGTGTATGAATAGTCGGTGTGTAAGGTATCATCTAGGGATAATATCACAGTTCACCAACAGTCCCATTAGCTGATGGCGCAGTCTCCAAGGTACTTGCTCATAGTTTGACATCGTAAGGCTATTGGGTGTAGTGTTTTTTCCTTTCACTATTGCCAGTACTCCACCTCAGCCAGCCGGGCTAGGTATGCTGCTTCATCTGCTATTACCTGATTTTCATCTTTGGTGCTTTCGAAATCACTCTCAAAGTAGACTGACCAAAATCTGTCCTGTATCCCTTGGTCCGTGTCTGGGTGCAGGTGTTGGATTTCTGGTAGTGTTGGGCTCCATGCCACCGTCATATGGTTTATCGTAGGGGGTAACTCGTCCTCCGGTTTGTTGTTTTCCCACTATTGGTTAACTGCTTCCATCACATTTTCCAATCCTTTAAGGGGTTCCCAGCTATTTTCTGTTTCTGGATACCCCACCCATTTCACTAGGAATTGGTCACAGTCATATCGTCTTCTGTGGTCTCGTATGGTTTCCACTTCCCATTCGGGTTTCTCATTAACCACGATCGGGGTTGGTTTTGCGTGTCTGCTGGCAGGGAAGGAGATATCATCGTTAGGGAAGTATTTTTTCACGGTGGATGCATGGAATGTTGCTTCTAGGTTTCTGTACATTCTACCATCCATTTCTACCGTGTAATTTTGTGTATGCTCATCGTATCCAATTATCTTGAATGGTCCACGCTAGCGTGGTTGCAATTTCTGGCTGCGTCCTGACTCTGTTGTGAATAACCTTCCGTATACCAGTAACAGATTACCCTTTCCTATCGGTGTATGGTGTCTGTGTCGTTTTGCTGCCGTTCTCGTGCTTCTAAATCGCGCCATTTTAATCGCATTGAATGCCGCGTTGCGGATTGCTTGGTGCCTGTTTAACAATTCGTTGGCAGCCGGTACTGCGGGGTTCTTGAGGTTTGCTAGGGGAAGTAGCAGGTAGTTCTTTCCGAAAATGGCCTTATCTGGCGACATACCGAGGGTTTCTCACCATCCTGCATTCAGGTATGCGGCTGTCTCCGGTATGGCATCAAACCAGTTGTTTTGTCTGGCGTCAACCAGGTTTCAGAGAGCTGTCTTCAATTCTCGAACTTTTCTTTCGACCTGTCCTTTCGTTTCATGATGGCCTGGTGCCGCCTGGATATGCTCAATGCCCAATGATCGACACTGTTGTCTCCACACCTGTGACTCAAATTGTGGGTCCGCATCGCTTACTGGAGAGGTTGGGCAGCCATGGGGTGTAAATATGTTGTTGCGTAGAAGTTCCCAAGATGTTATTGCTGTTACTTGCTTCATTGTAGGTATAAGCCACGTGAATCCTGAAAACCTATCCATCGCAACTAGGATCGTGTCGTATCCCCATGAATTGTAGAAGGGTCCCGCAAAGTCAATGGCTATTGATTCGAAGATTTCCAACGGCAGGGCAATCATCTGTGCCTTTCCTTCTGGCAATTTTGTAGGCTCCTTATTCACCTGGCATGTGTGGCACTGGTTTACATACACTCTGAAATCTTTCCACATTTCAGGCCAAAATAGGTACTCCGTTGTGTACCGTAAGTTTCGTTCAACAATGTAGTGGCCTTTGTTGTGAATTTCGCTAATGACATATTCTCTTAATGTCGTATTTCCGTATGCAGGGCCTTTCAGGACATACAGGCAGTCTTCACCATATCTCGTTTTTGCGTATAGCATTCCATTTGCAACCTTGTACGAGGATAAATCTCCTGTGGACTCCATACTCTCATTTACCTTCTTCCAAATTGGTTCTTACCGGTATGCTGCTACCATGTGTGCTAGGAATGTTCCGATCATTTCATTGACTGTTTGTAAGGTGTCGTGTTTGTCTTCTATCTTGTTTCCTCTGGTTGTCTCAGCTAGGTCTTCCTCCTCGTTGTCTTCCAAGACATTGTATAGCCTGCGCCGGTATTCTGTCATCGTTGGGGGCATTACTGAGACTATTGTCTCATTGGTAAGGCTTTCTAGCCGTTCTGCTCCTCTAATTGGCGGTGGGCAATCAGGTCCTGGCATTCGGAATGCCGCTATAGTCTTAGTCGCAAGGTTGTCTATTGGTCCTGGCTCCGGCATTTGGAATGCCGGGGCTTCCGGGTTTAGTAGTGCCGGAATTGCATAAGACCTAGGCGTCAGCTGGGCAAGGGTGGACGGCCCTTCTCCCACACTAATTGGTCTTTCGCCGGTCGTTTGTTGCCATTCCCAGTCATTTATTTCGGGGGACTCCGGAGGCCATGGGTCAATTTCTGTACTTCAGGGGCCTGGTTCTTCACCAAGCGGGTAAGGGGTGGATCTTCCCCATCGTCTAGGATGGTTGTTCATGAATTTGATCACGGTTTGATCATATGGGCAATGATCCACGTAACAGTGTGAGTAGTGTAAGGTGCTATGTTGGAGTTCTTCCAGTGGCGTACTTCACAGGGTACACTGGTCACCCCAATCGCTTTCTGCAGTAATTGAGCAGGGGCTTGCAGGAGGTACAGGGGCCTCGTTGGGGTACTCAGTATAGGAGAAAGGGGGGAAGTAGGGGAGAACTCTTGCATGAGCTCCATTGTGTTTGATTCTTGCTCGTATACCGTGTTATCTGAGATGTCATCTGTTTCCTTTGTGTAATCATGGACATAGAGTGGATTCAAGTCCGCTTCTCGCTCATATATCCATGAAAGGGCGTCAGCTAGATAGTTCGTGCTTCCTGGTGCGAAGTCTATTTTCGCGTCGCATTTTCCCCAGGCACTTAGCCATCTCACCTGCTTTCTGCTTGGGTTTTTTGCCGTTTGTAGGTGTGGCAAGGGTTGGTGGTCTGTAACCATTTTAAAGGAATTTCCCATTAGTACATTGTGGAACCGATTAAGCGCTTCCACTATGGCTAAGGCCTGTTTATCGGTGGTCCCATAGTTCATTTAAGTGTTGGTGAACTTTCTGCTGTATAACGCGGCTGGTCATGCCGTCTCATAAGTGGGTCCCTGTCCTACCCATGCTCCAACCCCCAAATCTGTGGCATCTGTGACCAACCAAATTGGTTCCTGGCTTCGTATGTCTATTGGTCGCATGACTAGATGATCGATAATTCACTTTCGGATCATATCAAATGCGGTCTGGTAGGTCGTCGTCCATACGAATTTGGCGTTTCCCGTTAAGTCGGTTAGCGCTGCCGTCAACGTAGCATGGTGTGGGAGAAACTGTGCCACATAATTCACTATTCCAAGGAATCGTTGCAACCCCTTCTAGTTTTTTGGCGCCTCGCATCCTGCAATGGAAGATATTTTCTGGAGGGAGGCATGAATTCCCTTGTTGTCCACGATGTGTCCTAATACTTCTAACTTGTCCGCAAAAAGTACTGACTTCCTTTTGCTCGCATAGAATTTTGCTTTTCGGAGTCGATCACATACTTGGCGTATGTGTTTTTCGTGTTCCACTGATGTGTCTGAAAATATGAGAATATCATCAATGTATACCCATACAAAATGACGTAAACATTTCCTTAGGAGGTCCTCCATTATCCGCATAAACGTTGCTGGTGCATTCATGTCTCCTTGGAGCATTACCTTGCTCAGAAACCCTCCGAACGGGGTTTTGAATGAGTTGAACTTAACACTGTCCTTGTCCACCCATTTTTGGAAGTATGCATCGCTTAGGTCGATCTTACTCCTGAATTTCGCTCGGCCTATTCGGTTAAGGATCTACTGTTGATTTGGAATCGATGGACTATCCATGATCGTGTTATAGTTTCTCACTTTCAGGTCCACCAGGGGGCGGATCCTTCCATATGATTTGGGTTCTACAAACATAGGTGCCACCCCGGGAACCTCCTGTCGTACAATTACTCCACTTTGTAGTTTCTCGTTTGTCCAGTTCATATGTTTTTCATTGTAGGCTTCTGGGATCGTGTATGTTGGTTGGTTTCATAGGTCAGTTGGGTCTTTTAGCTGAATGTGGTGGCTAATCTTATGCACAGGGGGCAGCGTTTCAGGGACCTTGTCTGGGAACATATCCCTGTATTCTTCCAACAATGTTTTCGTGGTGGCGTCTGACACAGCGTGTAACCGGTACGGGTTACTAGGATTTTATGTTTGGTTTCACAGTATCGTTTGATACTTGTAGTGTTTTGTGTGCTATCGTTTGATACACACATTGTTTTATGTTTGGTTTCACAGTATCGTTTGATACTTGTAGTGTTTCGTGTGCTATCG
>PYWC01000131.1:120330-139041 GCA_003182015.1 Tuber magnatum
GGACCTGCGTCCCACTTCGAGTCTCCAGTGACTCAATGGTGTCATGTTGGCAGAGCCGAACCCTTCATGGTTCTGCCGCTCCCTGATGCTAGCTTCGCTGTTGGACTTTTCGTAGGTTGATCAGACCAGGTCCCTGCAGGTTTCTTAACCACTTGCTGAGGTTAAAAAAATGTAACGTGTGCAGGCCAGGCCCTAGTCACGTAGCGGTGCAATAGGAGCAGATGGCTTCATGGTCAACACGAAGCGAGCACTGCTTGCTAAAGGAGGCTTCGAATGGGGTATAATAGGAGATCAAAGAAGCAACTGTTCTACCAAGTATATTTTAAGAATACCGTCTGTCAAAGTCTGCTGTTTCTATCGCGGAAATCAGCGGTCATTAACTACAGCATATCGCTTATCTCCAGTATGAGCGATATTGCAAAACAAGGTGTGTATCAACCGATATGATGCGAAACAATTCACGTATCAAACGATACTGTGAAACCAAACATAAAACCACCTGTGTATCAACCGATAGCACACGAAACAATACTAGTATCAAACGATACTCTGAAACCAAACATAAAACCATTTTCTGTATCAACCGATAGCACATGAAACAATACAAGCATCAAACAATACTGTGAAACCAAACTTAAAACAATGTGTGTATCAACCGATAGCACACGGAACAATACCAGTATCAACCGATACTGTGAAACCAAACATAAAACAACCTAGTACCCGTACTGGTTACCTTAGTAGAGACCAGAGTTTAGTGGAGATAAACTTTTAGAATAAAATTGTATTTGTATGCAGGAAACTAAGCAAGTTAGTTAGATTTAGATAGTCTGCAAACCCCTAGATACAGAATATAAATATCAAGGTACCTTTCAAGCTTTCAAACATTATTAGCAACAGAGAAGAGATCATATTAATATGTTCATTATACTTGAAATAGAACCCTATTCTATTATTTATGAAATGAGTCTTTTTAGATACACTCTCTCTTTGAACTTGAATATCTTGACCTTTGTCTTTCTTGCTTATTTTTAGTGTTAAATACTATCTAATATCGCAAATCTGACTTGATAAAGTATAAGAAAAAGAAAATGTAAACAAACCTTATAGAAGTGATAAAAAGATCTATTCTCATTTTCAACCACCTGCTCTTTCAAACTATGGCCCTAAAATCTATTTATCATATTTCAGTTCATTCAATTCTACCTCTATTATGGTACACAAACGGATAAGTGTCAACCTCATTTAGGGAGGTTTTTAAAGGCGTATTCCCAACCTAATACTGCTACAAATAATATACCAAAACTGTAGAAATAAAGTAGAAGTAAAGCAGAACATAAGTACGGTTTTTTTGAATTATTAAGTCCAATGTGAGAATAGGAATACAGCTTTTAAAATGCAAGATTTTGGTATAAAACAATAGATCTTGGCAGAGTAATGCAACAAGAAAATGCTGACTAATCAGTATTTTATCATGCTGAGTGAACTATGAAAGAAAAAATGAAGTTGCGACAAGACAAAAATTGGGATAGTATCATTCAACAAAGTAGCAATGGACAGAATTAAGAAGCGAACTCAACAAAGTCATACTGCTGGGCATTTGGGCGGCCGACCACAAGAGAAATAGAATATTCCAGAGATATCAGAGGACATACTCAGTGAAGAGATACCTAGTGAACAAGATATATAAGTTTAAGGTAAGTATCATTCCTGCTTAATAACCTAGGAATCAATAAAGAGTCTAGACTGATCTGTAAATAATTTTAAATACTAGAAAATGATAGAGTAGATACTTTGAGCCTTCCTACAAAGATATCTTGTCGACAAACTATTTGGAGACATAAGAAGCGAGCAGCAGCCCATCAGGCTTCATTGGCGAGTAGACTGAGTAAGAATGTGGAATTAGTGGCTGGAATGATGGAGAGGGCCATTGGAGAAGTGGGACAAGAGTGGGAGGAGAGGGGAAGACAGGGAGTACGGGGACAAGATGAGCAGGAGGTAGAGGGTAGCAGGCAGGATGAAGTGCAAGAGGAAGGAGAAGAGAGTAGGGTAAGAGAGGATGAGGGGGAAGAGAATGAGAATAAGCATGAGGAGAAGCAGGAGATCCAGAATGAGCAGGAAGGCGGTCAATTGGCAGAGGCTATCAAAGGATGGCCCATCTTATCCAAGTATCAGTCAACTCGATTTAAGCATCAAATTCTTAGTCAAGGTATGTTGCATGTTTGTTTTGCTTTAAATATATCTAGGAAGACTAACAGATATGAAAGCAATTCATGATATGTGAAAGCTTTTGAAATCGAAGAGAAGAAAGCCCCATAGCCAGGATCTTGATTATTATCTACAGGTTCTTGAGTTTCTTTGGCTTCAGCGATACGGATTACAGAAATCATTTTGGAAGAGAACTCAAATAGATACTGCATCTATTGTGGCAGCAACCAGAGGGAGTGGTGAACAAGTACGAAAATTTATTGTGAGCTCAATTTCATTGAGTCTTATTGGGGGGCAGCCAAGCGGTATGCTCGTTGGAGATGTGGATACAGTATCCATGCATTGCGCAAAATGGTACCAGAATGCTTGAATTCTGTTAAGCCTACATTGATATGGAAGTTCTGGGCAAGGACTGAGAGAATGATGAGAGCATACTGTGAAGGTATAGCTTATGGTATACTAGACTTTAAAGAAAAAGTTACTAAGATATATAGAAGCCATCGCAGAGTCCCAGACTCTCAAACTGTTATATTAAATTAATATATTATTTTAAATCTGCATTATTCACACTTCTTAATAGTTTCTCACTAACAGTCTTGGTATTGATATTGCACAGCCACTGTTGCATTTTGCTGTGCCACATGGTTGACACTCTTGCATTGTTGAACCCATATTAATAGAACAATTTTATACTAGAATTAAAAACAAGTTAGAGCCAAAAAGGAAACAAGTTACAGAAGGTTTAAGAGTAGCACCATGATATGTCAACTAATACTACCAATTATACAAGATTAGCTACAAGCTTTGAGTATTATTATATTAGGCAACTTTGAGTATTTCTATAAAACCTACCCAATTATAAAAGCCAATCAGGACAGAAATAGTAGCCTATCTCAAGATTACAGAAACAAACCTTATCTGCTGGAGAAAGGAGGTAAACAAAGAAAAGTTCTAACAGCTCAGCCTTGATTAGTAATAGATTTCAGAAGGAGAAAGATAATGAAAGTAGAAGGCATTAGAGCAGGAACTGTATGACAGATTTCACTATTATTAGATATTAGGAAGAATTGTTTAATAGGGTTAGTTTAGACAATTTAGTAAAGAACTTTTTATGTAGCATTACATAGAAGAGTGATATACCTTCTTTTACTTCTTTAATAAGCAGTTTCTGTTAGGTGGTAGCTAACTTTAAGGACAAGTGAGATATACCAAGGCTAAGGTATTTAAAGATAGAGTATATCTAGTAAGGCTCACTTTGTGAATAGAGATATGAGATTCTGTTTGAAGTATAATGAATATATTAGTAAGATCTCTTTTTTGTTGCTGAGGATGTTTGAAAAGCTTAGGAGGTACTTTGATATTTATATTTCATATGTGAGTAGTTACAGACAAAAGTATATCTATTTAACTTCCTTTGGTTCTCAAGTTTAAATATTATTTGACCCTGGAACTTTGTTCCTGTCTAACTCTGGTTCCTGCAGATCTTTCATTTATTCAAGTAGAATATACACTATTTCTCTCATTGATGCCTTTTGTAACCAGTATGGATACCAGGTCATGTTTTAAGTTATGATTTAGATTTGGTTTCACAGTATCATATGATACTTGTATTGTTTTGTATACCATTATTTGATACACACAATGTTTTATATTTGGTTTCATAGCATCATTTGATACTTGTATTATTTTATATACTATTATTTGATATATACAATATTTTATATTTGGTTTTACAGTATCGTTTGATACTAGTATTGTTTCGTATGCTATTGCTTGATATATATACAATGTTTTATATTTAGTTTGATAGTATCATTTGATACTTGTATTGTTTTGTGTAGTATCACTTGATACATATGAGATTTTATGAAATCCATTATACTAGTTATAAGTGATAAGTTGTATTTAAAGACTGCTGATTTGCATGATAGAAATAACAGACTTCGACTGACAGTATTTTTGATATACTTGGTTGAATAGTTACTTCTTTAATTCCTGCTACACCCTCTCGAAGGCTCCTTTAGTAAGCAGTGCTTGCCTCTTGTTTACCAAGTAGCTATTTGCTCTTATTGTACCAATACGTAACTAGCATCCTGGTTTGAACATGTTACATCTTTGATCATATTGTCTAACTTCTTGACCTTATGTATTCTATCTAACAGCTTATTAGTCTATTTCTTTATATATTCAAAGTAATCAGCTCTGTCAATAGAGTTATCAATATAGTCTGATTTATTATCTTCTGGCATCAGCTTTGACATGATGTATGTTCTCTTATGATTACTCATATAACTCTTATAATAGTTATTCCTTATCAACTACTGATTCTAAGCATGTCTTCTTATAACATATAAGGTATGTATAGTTTCTATTATAGCTAACTAGTTATTAAGTAGGCCTTCTAGTAGCTTCTACTTTATTAGAACAGTGGGTTCATACCTGCACTTATCTCATAAGCAGTACAACATTATTTGGTTTTATTTTGTGTACAGTCCCTTATCAGAACTGTTTATAATCTGAGACATGTTTAATTATGATTGTGCCATAGTATGTAGTAGGACAATAGGTGGGGTTGTTAATAGGTAACTTGAAAAATGTGCATGCGTGATCAACTTCAAACAACAACTTCTTAATGATTAACTATTAATGATCAATTATCTAGTATGTACATTTTAGAGTAATAAAATAATAAATAAAACTAGCTAATATCTTATATAACTTCCCTTTACCTCTAACACTGCAGTTATTCTATCTGATATTGATTTTTACAACTTTTCAAAAAACTCCTCAGGAATTGTCTCCTAAACTAAAGGTAATACTTATGCAAGCCTCTTTTTCATAGCTCCTTTTCCTCTTGAGATATTATCAATTCTTGAATACTACTGGTGTAATAACTTTTTAAGCTCAACCAATACATGCCAAATAGGATTTAAAGCAGGAGAGTAAGAGGAGTGTTCTACTAATTTAATACAATTTCTTTCCAACCAATCCATAACACTATAAGCCTTGTGAATAGGAGTATTGTCTTGATGAAAATGAATATCTTTAAGTTGCATACTAAAGGAAATCATTTGATGAATGGCAGGAAAAAAAAGTACTATCTTAAGAGTCTAATATACCTAGTCTTATTAGTATTTTAGATAATAGAAATGAAAGAACCTTTTTACTCACCCCAAAAGCACTCTTATACTATTAGTAATACACCATTATCCTTTTCTTTTAGATAAATACACTCTGCAAGCCACTGCTCTCCAGGTTCTCTCAAAACCCACTGCTCTTTTGTATTCTTCGATTTCTCCACAATGCACCTATTACTTTATGTGACTCTTTTAAAATCCTCAGCTGTTCAATCCTTATAAGCTGTAGTCTACTTTAATCTCCTAGCAATCTGCACAGCCTTGAGCTTTGGTCTTGGTTTAGCTAGCCATTTGTTGATATTGGCTTTTCTTAGTACTCTATCTACTATATATTTGTTAGAGAATCATATCCTATCACTCAGGTACTAGTGCGTAGAAACCAGTAGAAAGAGAAACACCTGGTACATATTTAATCCTGAAATCTGATCTGGTCATTTTCTGGTTGAATTTGATTGCCTAAATGATGGTACAATACTATTGCTAGGTGAGAATAGGTATGTAACTGGGGCAAGGAACATTATCTATCAATTGATGCTTACATGCATGAGTATGAAAGCTTTTAATAGTTGGCTATAGCTGTCTAATAATTTGAGCAACAAGAGCAATATTCTGGAGCCAGTAGAAAAATCTGATAGTTATATCTTTTTCAACATTGGTCCTTCCTCTTTGAAAGGTCTTGAGATTTCAGGCTTTTTTTTCTTGATATATATCAAGACTAGTTAACTATTGAAAATTCAGAGAGAGCAAATTATTAAATTAAAAGAAGGTGGTAGGTAGTTGTAGTGATTGTATTTGTAGGTAGCAGGTATGGTCACGATTGATCAATTGGTGAGAGGGCATTTAGTAAGGTGGCATTTGGCGAGGTGTTTATTGCCTACTGAGTCAGGTGAAACCTGTTTCATAAACACTTCTAATAAGAGGCTGTAGCTTATTTTTCAAATATTAATAAAAAGGAGAAAAAAAAAAAGACTAATAAAAGAGTAAGATATATGAGAAGATAGATTAGATATAGTAGAGATAAAGAAAAAGCAAATATTGTTAGCAGGGTAAAGATTAGAAGAAAGTAGAATAGGGCTGAAGAGGATACTTACTAGTTAAGTAGTAGGTGAGACATGAGAATACTTCTCCTGTGATCAGATAGAGATAGTAGTGAAGACATGCTGGGTCCTAGGAATCTTGTTTCCAATTAGTAGTACTTTCGATCAAGAAATATTTGTAAAAGGAATTGGTTTAATATACTTGATTAATAGACTTTAAGACTAGTAAAAGAAGGAGAGTTTAGATAAGAAAGAGCTAGAATTAGACAAGAAAGAGAAGAAAAGTAATGTATTTTATGAAGAAAATAACTTTTACTAAAATCTGAAACTGGTATTGTATATATTTCTTGATATATTATATCTTGATTGAACTACTTAGCTCCTATTTTAATTATTCAAGTTCTTAGAGTAGTTGAGCTTAGTTTGTAATGTGTTCACACCTAGAGTGCTAATCACGCTTTGTGTACGGTGGTAACAGGTGGCCCACTTGGGTGACAAGAGGTGAGAGTTATGTAAACTAAAAGAGTCTTTGAAGGAGTGTAATAGGAGATCAAGAAGGAACTGTTCAACTAAGTATATTAAGAATACAGTCAGTGGAAGTCTGCTGTTTCCATTGTGGAATAAGCAGTGTTTAAATGCAAGTTCTCACTCATCTTAAGTATGAGCGATAACATAGTCTCTTTTAAAGTAATGAATAATACTTTTAAAACCTAGTGAGTATCAAGTGATACTGCAGACCAAAACATAAAACATTCAAAGTATCAAGTGATACCTTTGAAACATAACAAGTATCAAACAATACTATAAAACAAAATATAAAATATAACCCAGGACCCATACTGGTTACATAGTTGGTAAAATGGAAGATACAGCTATCTACTTGAAGTAAAAAAGAATTAAGACAGAGCACTTATCTTTAAATAAAAACTAAATAGTCTATTTCTTGATGTCAAATCTGGAACTTGTAGTTAAATTTAGTATATGGTCAGAATACTAATAATTGTAAAGTACTAGGACAAAAGTATTCATCCAATTAGTAGTTACCGAGTGACACCTCAAAAAACCACACCGCGACGATTGACTACCCTCAAGCACAATGTCTCCCCAGAAGACAGGCTATCTCACAGAGTTTGAGATAGGGCGAATTGTTGCTCTGAGGAAAAGAAAATCTCTTTTTCAGAAATTGGAGAGCTCTTACACTATCCTAAGAGTATAGTTCAAAGTTTCCATAACTGCTTCTAAAAGAGAGGTGATGCAAAGACTCTCCCAAAACCTGGAAGACCAAGAATTATCACAACCAGAACTTGTCACCAGCTAGTCAGAGAGTCTGAGAAGGCATGCTAGTAGACTTTATCAAAATTGCACAATGTTGTTGCACTTCATGCTGCTCTTCATACAGTGAAGAGAGTTTTGGTGTAACGTGTTTGGGCCAGGCCCTAGTCACGTAGCAGTACGGTAGGAGCAGATGGCTTCTTGATCAACAAAAAGCGAGCGCTGCTTACTAAAGGAGTCTTCGAATGGGGTGTAATAGGGGATCAAAGAAGTAACTGCTCTACCAGGCATATTAAGAATATGGTCTGTGGAGGTCTGCTGTTTCCACTGCAGGATTCAGTGGTCTTTAAATACAGCATAATGCTTATCTCCAGTATGAGTAATATTCTAAAACATTGTGTGTATCAACCGATAGCACAGGAAACAATACAAGTATCAAACGATACTGTAAAACTAAACATAAAACACTTTGTGTATCGAACGATAGCACACAAAACAATACAAGTATCAAACGATACTGTAAAATGAAACAAAAAACAAGGTATGTATCAACCGATAACACACAAAATAATACATGTATCAAATGATACTGTGAAACCAAAAATAAAACAATGTGTGTATCAACCAATAGCACATGAAACAATACAAGTATCAAACGATACTGTGAAACCAAACATAAAACAATGTGTGTATCAACCAATAGCACATGAAACAATACAAGTATCAAATGATACTGTGAAACCAAACATGAAACAATGTGTGTATCAACCGCTAGCATATGAAACAATAGGAGTATCAAACGATACTGTGAAACCAAACATAAACGAAGCTAGTACCCGTACTGGTTACACTGCCAAAATAAAATAACAATTTCACGAAAGAAAATAATCTAATGAAATCCTAATAGTCGGTAAACCTGCTATTCTCCTGTAAGTGCCCATAGGACCCATCCTCATTGGTATCGCTATTCGGCAATAATCTCATGTCGTCCTGCAACATCCATTCCGTCCCTTCCAGCCATTTCTCCAAACACTCCAGGCAGGATGCTTCACGCACAAAGCAACCTGATTCTGTGTAGTGCGGTAGGTCAATGCAATTTCGGACAGTCCGGTCCTGCCAGTCCTCCATTTCGATATTGATCCAACTGCAATCATCGCAGTAGTCAACGTGAAATATTTCCCAGTATGCCTCCAGTGGAATGGTTCTACGATGCAGTAGTTCTCCGATGATGATGTGTTGTCCCTTGATCCTTATTTCCTCATAGGTCGATATTTCTTAGTTTTGTAGAGGGGTAAAGGTTGGTAAGAGGGTAAAGGTTTTTCTTTTGGTTTGCAGGTCTGGTAGTGTGGTTTTTTCTCTTTAGAGGAGTTGGAGGGATGGCGGGTGGTATTTATGTCGCGATGTTGATCTCCCTCCGGTGTCGACCTCACTTAAGTGTTCAGAAGAAGGTGGGTGGCACTTAATTTCGGTTTCTTCCATCTCCATACACATCTCACATTTTTCTGTACTTTGGTAACATCCACTTCCCAAGTGGAATATATCAGACATTGTTTTGCCCCACATCCGTCCCCTTGATTCGGTTGTTATTTCTAGGCATTTGTTGCAAATATGTGTGAATAATCAGTATGTAAGGTATTGTCTAGAGATAATATCACGGTTCACCAACAGTCCTATTAGCTGATGGCGCAGTCTCCATGGTACTTGCTCGTAGTTTGACATCGTAAGGCTGTTGGATGGTGTACTTCTTTCCTTGTTATTCTAAGTACTTAGACTCAGCCAGCCGGGTTAGGTATGCTGCTTTATCTTCCATAACACGATTCCTGTCTTCGCTGCTTTCGAAATTACTTCTAAAATGGGCCGACCAAAATCTATCTTGCATCTTTTCATCTGTGTCTGGGCGGAGGTGTTGTGTTTCTGGCAGGGTTGGGCTCCATGTCACCATTACATGGTTTGTTGTAGGGGGTAGCTCGTCCTCCACTTTGTTGTCCTCCCACCATTGGTTTACCAATACCGTGCCATTTTCTAACCCTTTGAGCAGTTCCCGGCTGTTTTCTGTTTCCGGATATCCAGTCCATTTTACCAGAAACTGGTCGCGGTCATAGCACTTCCGGTGGTCCCCTATAAGCTCCACCTCTGGTTCTGATTTTTCATTAACCGTGATCAGAGGCAGCTTTGCGCGAATTCTTCCGGGGATGGCAGCATTCTCCTTAGGGAGATATCGTTTTACAG
Source organism: Tuber magnatum (assembly GCA_003182015.1). Taxonomy (NCBI): domain Eukaryota; kingdom Fungi; phylum Ascomycota; class Pezizomycetes; order Pezizales; family Tuberaceae; genus Tuber; species Tuber magnatum. Next base: position 130,214 of record PYWC01000131.1, read on the forward strand.
TAGATGCGTGGAAAGTCGCTTGTCTGTTTCTGTACATTCTGCCATCCATTTCTACCATGTAGTTTTGCGTATGTTCAGCATATTCAATTATCGTGAATGGCCCTCGCCAGCGCTGTTGCAGTTTCTTGCTTCGTCCTAATTCCATTGCGCAAAGGCTTCCATAAACCAATAAGAAGTTACCTTTCCCTATGATTGCATGGCGTCCGCGCTGCTTTGCCACTGTTCTTGTGCTACTAAATTGTGAAAATTTGATCGTATTAAATACTGTGTTCCGGATTGCTTGGTGTCTGTTCACAATTAGTCAGCGGTGGGTAGTTTTTTCCAAAAACAGCTTTATATAGTGACATACCCAGGGTTTCCAACCATCCTGCATTTAGCTATGCTGCCGTTTCTGGTATGGCATCAAACTGATTGTTTTGTCTTGCACTGACCAGAATTCGAAGAGCTGTTTATAATTCTTGAATTTCCCTTTTGACTTGTTCATTTGTTTCATGCTGGCTTGATGCTGCCTTGATATGCTTAATGCCTAGCGATCGACACTGCTGTCTCCACACATGTGAGCAAAATCATGGGTCAACATCGCTTACTAGCGATGTTGGATAGCCATCGGGTATAAATATTTTGTTGTGTAGAAGTTCCCAGGTTGTTATTGCTGTCACTCGCTTAGTTGTAGGTATGAGCGAGGTGAATCCCAAAAACCTATCCATCGCAACTAGGATTGTGTCCTATCCCCATGAGTTATAGAAGGGTCCTGCAAAGTCAATGGCTATCGTTTTGAAAATTTCTGTTTGTAGGACAATTGTCTGAGCCTTTCCTTCTGGTAACTTTATTTGTTCTTTGTTTATCTGCCAGGTCTGGCATTGGGCCACATATGTTCTGAAGTTCTTACACATTTCAGGCCAAAATAGGTACTTGGTAGCGTACCACATGTTTCTTTCAGAACTGTGGTGGCCTTTGTTGTGGATTTTGCTAATGACGTACTGCCTTAATTTTGTTTTCCCAGTGCCGGGCCTTTTGGAATATGCAGCCAGTCTTCCCTGTATCTAGCTTTTGCGTATAGTATTCCATTTACAACCTTGTAGGAGGATGAATCTCCTGTGTAGTCCATACTATCATTGACTTTTTCTCATATTGGTTCACTCCGGTATGCGGCAACCATATGTGCTCGGAACCTCCCGATTATTTTATTGATTGTTTGTAAGGTATGGTACTCATCTTCTATCTTGCTACCGCTGGTTGTCTCAGGTTGGTCATCCCCCTCGCTATCTTCCAAGATATCGTAAAGTTCCTGTCAATAGTCACGCATCCTTGGGGGTATCACGGAAACTATTGCTTTATTTCTGAGGATTTCTAATAACCTTCTGCTCGTCCAATAGGCAGTGGGCAATCTGGTCCTGGCATTCGGAATCCCACCATTGTCCCATAGGCAAAGTCCTCTAAGAGTTCTGCCCGTCTGAACAGTTCTGGCATTTGGAAAGCTGGGGCTTCCGGGTTTAGCAGTGCCCAGATGGCATCAAATCTGGGCATGGGCTGGGCCAGTGTGGACGGACCTTCCGTAGCGCTATTTGGTCTTCCACTGAACATTTGTTGCCATTCCCAGTCAGTGATTTCAGGGAACTCGGGAGGGCTTGGGTCAATTTCTGTACTTGGGGGGCTTGGTTCTTCACTAGGAGGGTGAGGGGTTGGGTTTCTCCATTGTTCAGGGTGGTTGTTTGTGAATTTGATCTCAGTTTCATGATATTGGCAATGATCCACGTAACAGTACGAGGAGTGCAACGTGCTATGTTGGAGTTGTTCAGATGGTGCGCTTCGCGTGGTGCACTAGTCACCTCAATCATTTCCTGCAGTAATTGAGGAGGGGCTTTCAGGGGGTACAGGGGCCTCATTAGGGTACTCAGTGTATGAGTAAGGAGGAGAGATAGGGGAGATATCTCCTTCAGGTTCCATCGTGTTTGATTCTTGCTCATAGAAACTCTTATCCGAGATGTTGTTTGCTTCTTTTGTATGATTGTGGACATAGAGTGGATTTAAGTCTAATCCTCCCTTGTATATCCAGAAAAGCGTATCAGCTAAATAGTTCATACTCCCTGGTGCCTAGACTATCTTCATGTCGTACTTTCCTGAGGTACTGAACCATCTAATTAGCTTTCTGCTTGGGTTCTATACTGTTCATAGTTATGTTAGGGGGTTGGTGGTCTGTAACTATTGTAAAGGAGTGTCCCATTAGTACATTGTAGAACCGATTAAGTGCTTCCACTATTGCTAAGGCCTCTTTATCGCTAGTTCCATAATCCATCGGTGCGTTGGCGAATTTCTTGCTGTGTACCGCAGCAGGTCGAGCCGTCTCGTAGGTGCGTCCTTGTCCTACCCATGCCCCTATCCATAAATCCAAGGCATCCGTTACTCGCCAAATTGGTACCTTGCTTCTTATATCCATTGGCCGCCTGACTTGGTGACGGATAATTCGCTTTTTTACCCTTTCGAATACGCTCTGATGGGTAGTTGTCCATACAAATTCAGCATTCTCCATCAAGTCTGTTGACGGTGCTGTCATGGTCGCATGGTGTGAGAGGAACTGGGCCACATAGTTTGCTATTCCTAGAAAGCGTTGCAATCCTTTTTTACTTTGGGGCATTTCCCAAACTTCGATAGACGATATTTTCTGGGAGGACGCATGGATTCCTTCACTATCTATTATCTCTCCTAGTACTTCTAGCTTGTCTGCGAATAGTACTGACTTCCTTTTGCTTGCATAGAATTTTGCCTTTCTGAGTCGGTCACATACCTGCCGTATTTGCCTTTCCTGCTCTTCTGGTATATCCAAGAATATGGGAATATCATCAATGTATACCCGTACAAAGTGATGTAACGATTCGCTTAGGAGATCTTCCATTATTCGCATAAATGTGGCTAGTGCATTCTTGTCTTCTCGCAGCATTACTTCGCTGACAAATCCTGCAAATGGGGTTTTGAACGAGTGGAACGTAATCCTGTACTTGTCCACCTGAGTTTGGAAGTATGCGTCACTTAGGTCAATGTTACTCCTGAATTTTGCTCATCCAATGCAGTTAAGGATCTGCTGGTGGTGGGGGATCGATGGACTATCTATGATCGTGTTATCGTTTGTTACTTTCAGGTCCACTAGGGGGTGGATCCTTCCATCAGACTTAGGTTGTATGAACATAGGTGCTGCTGTGGGAACCTCCTGTTGTACAATTACTCCAGCTCGTAATTTCTCGTTTATCCGATTTATGAGTTTCTGCTTGTATGCTTCTGGAATTGATTATGTAGGTTGGTTTTTTAGATCCATTGGGTTTTTCGGCTGAATGGGATGGTTAATCTTACGCACCAGGGGTAGGATTTCAGTGACCTTGTCCGGGAATACACACTATTATCCTTCCAACAGTGTTGCTGAGGTTGCATTTGTAGCGGCGGCTCGGACTTCCCTGCTTCTTGGTTTGCATAGTACTGATAGTTTGTTATTAGGAAACTGCACTGCTGTGTCCCCACATCTGATAAGGGCGTTGTGTCTTTTCCGGAATAGCATTCCAATCAGGGCGTGGTACTTTGCCAAGTTTCCTACGAATACCTCTTGGTTTGAGCATTTCTTTTTCCCGATTCCTATTATCAGCCCACATTTCTTGTGGCTTGAAGAGCGGGAACCATTCATTGCCATGTTCACTGTTGTTGGTTGAGGGAGTGGTTCCGTTTGTATGCCGTGGGTCGAGATAAAGGTAGTGCTGATAAGGTCGCAACCAATTGTTCCTGTATTGAACCGTACCTTTGCTGGATGGCCCTCTATGTAAATAGTTCCTTCTAGTGCATCCCGCACTCGTGTTGTTAGTGCGGGTTGGGTTCGAAGGCTTTCCATTTCCCGCGAATTAATTTCCACTTCGTTGTAGTTAGTTGCTTCCATGTGGTTCGTGCTAGCCTCTCGCTTAGCTGTTTACTCTTTTCTCTTTTTGGCATAGCAGTCCTTTGCATAGTGCCCCTTTTTCCCGCATTCGAAACATGTGCCTTCATTGAGTGGTTTCTGCTTGTCATCATTTTTGTCTTTCAAACCTTTGAGGTATGGTTTATCCTTTCTTGTATTGTCCCGTGATGATGATCCTTTACTGTTCTTCTGCTGTGGTATGTGAGTTCGGGAAACTCCTGTTTCATACAGGACAGGGTACTTGCGTTCAGCCTGTTTGCTTATCTTGTCAAAGGAGTCTCACTCTTCTTGCATGGGTTCTACCTCTTGGCGTAGTCAGGGATGCATTGCTTCATACAGTCTTTGTCGCAGCATGCACTGAGATACCGTCCCGGTAGGCAATCGTCCATGATACATGAGGAGATCCGTCGTGACTATGGTTATTCCTTCAGTTTTCCCGTTTCATATTTGCTAGATATCCTGGAACTTTTTATATGGTTCTTCCGTGTTTCACGAGGATTGAAATCTATCTTCCACGTATTTTATCAGGGTCGTTTCCCGGATTTTTTCCCTACTCTCGTAGTGGTTCATTGCTTAGTGGTATGCTTCCTCTGCTTTTCCGGTACCCAAACTTCCCAAGTACCCTCTGCTTCCTTCTGGGGCTTTTTCTACTCCGTCCACGGCAAGGTATTGAGAAGTGGTTGTTACCCATCGATCAAAGGCTTCAGGTTTCAGATCTTCCTTTTCATCTGAGAATGTGGATGGCAGCGGGAGTTTCATTTTTGGTCCTGTTCGCCTGGCCCGGTGGATTCTTCTTCGCACATATTGTGTTCGGACAGTTCCTTGCCAGAGCTGTCATCTGATAAGCTTTCTGAAGAGTTGCTGGGGTGCTCGTCCGACGGTTCTTTTATTACCGGGTGATCTGATGTTTCTTCTTTGTTATCTTCCTTGTTAGGTGTGCCAACAGGTAGTCTGTCTTTCTTGGGCCATTGCGCTGGTGCCTTTCCTTTGCTGGGGCTGGAGCGGAAGCGCCCAGGAAGGCTGGTGGCTGCCTTTGCTAACTCGTCAGTTGATTGGCTAAATGTCTGCTGGGCCAAATCTCAGGCTAATTGTTTTTCTGTTTCATCGATTGAGAAATCGCTCTTTGGTCCTTTCAGTTTCTTGGGTTGCCTTCTTTTGCAAAGGCCTTCTCATGGGACCTGCTTCCCACTTCGAGTCCCTAGAGACACAATGGTGTCCTGTTGGTGGAGTCGAACCTTCAGTGGATCTGCTGCTCCCCACTTCCAGCTCCTTCTTTGTTGGACTTTCGAAGGTTGATCAGACCAGGTCTGGGCAGGCTTCTTAACCACTTGCTGAGATTAAAAAAATGTAACGTGTTCAGGCCAGACCCTAGTCATGTAGTGGTACAATAGAAGCAGATGGCTTCTTGATCAATAAGAAGTGAGCGCTGCTTACCAAGTGAGTCTTTGAACGCGGTGTAAGCGGAGATCAAGGAAGTAACCGTTCAACCAAATATATTAAGAATACTGTCTGTCGAAGTCTGCAGTTTCCACTGTGGGAATCAGTGGTCTTTAAATACAGCATATCGCTTATCTCCACTATGAGTAATATTCTAAAACATTGTGTGTATCAACAGATAGCACATGAAACAATACAAGTATCAAAGGATACTGTAAAACGAAACATAAAACAATGTCTGTATCAACTGATATCACAAGAAACAATACCATTATCAAATCATTCTGTGAAACCAAACATAAAACAATATGTGTATCAACCAATAGCACACGAAACAATACAAGTATGAAATGATACTGTGAAATCAAACATAAAACAATTTGTGTATCAACCGATAGCACATGAAACAATACAAGTATCAAATGATACTGTGAAACCAAACATAAACTAAGTTAGTACCCATACCGGTTACATTTGGTATCAGTCAACATAAAGAAATAGAAAGCTGGGAAAAGAGTCCTGCTAAAGAATAAGCATGCTGTTAAGAGGTTGGCTTGGACAATGAAGTATGAGGATTGGACAAAGGAAGACTCTGAAGGGGTCATCTTTAGTGATGAATGGATAGTTGAAATATTCAAAGATTGTAAGGGGATTTGGGTATTCAGAACACCTCAAGGAAAGTAGTACAAAGGTAGTATTTATTCGATTACCAAGGGGCCAGGAGTGAAGCTGCTGGTTTGGCCTTGTATTTGGGGTAGAAGAAAGGGTCCTCTGATTCCTCTTTTTGAGAAGGGTGTGGATAGATTTGTATATATTAGAGTTTTGGAGCATGGCTTAGTTGATGTCTGGCAGGAGGTGGAGGATATAGTTAAGGATCCTATCTTTCACCAGAATAGTGCAAAGATATATACTGCAAGAGATACTATGGCTTGGTTTGCTGGAAACAATATGCAGGTTATGAAATAGCTACCCAATTCCCTAGACCTCAATCCAATTGGGTACTGTTGGAAAAGGGTGAAGGAAAAGCTAGACCAGTGCTTTCCCAACATTCACAAGACCAAGGGGGGTCTAGAGACTATTAGGAAATATCTAGCAGAAGCCCTCAATGAGGTTTGAGCTCAGAATATTGAAGGTGAATTTCTGGAAAGATTGTGGGAGCCTTTTTCTAATAGAGTGGCTGCTGTCTTAGATGCAAGGAGATGGTATACAAAGTATTGGTTTTTTTGGCTTTCTAATTGCATATATAGCTTTCCTTATATTTATTGTATGTCTATACACATTTTCAGTTTATTCTAAGCAGTTGTGGTTGAATAGGTAGTAAATTCGTAGTGATTGTAGGGTTGCTGTTGCCTTGCTAGATGAATACTTTTGTACCCATACTTTATCATTGTATATTTTAATCATAAAAGATAATATAAAAATAGTTTTGACATTTTTCTCTTACCTTGACTAAATCAAAAATACTGGTCTTGTTGAGCTTTAGTATATATAAATATTAATACAATAAAAATAAATCAAGCTATAATACTTATAAGAATTATAGTTAATAGGAACAAAATATAAAAAATATATATTAAGATTTCAACAAAATTGAATAAATTCAAAAACAAGATATAGGTTATATCTACTAAATATCGGAATTTAAGACTAACAGTATTTAATAGTATTTTATCATATTTCTCTCTAACAAGATTTAAATAAATACTTTAGTCACTTTACTACAAGTATGTTATTAGTTTAGTTTTGAGGATAATCATTAAAGTGGAATAATGCTTTTATATCTCATTAGTTATATTAAAATAACTAATCAAAAGTCATAGTAATCATGTGATTTCACTTATTGTGTGGTAGTATGATTATCTGAACCTAATAGCCAGAAAGTTAAGTATACAGAACTATATCTAACAAATACAGGAAAAACAGTAATAGTAGAGCCTGATCTGCTCCACCAATATACTAGTATCAGGTATACTACCCCTTTGTATCAAGCACTGTCTCTACTTAGTTTGGCATAAATTTCCATAAACTCTCAAGAAACTCAGAAGGTTGTAATGGGGCACCACTAGGAAGATGGATCCCAAGGTTGCGACTGCACCGAACAACTTCAAACTTATCACCAAAAGTTCACACAAATGTAAGAGTAAAGAATGTGGTAAAATTTAATATCGTTAAGCCTGACGCTTCAGTCAATTAAGGTCTCAAGAGGATTCATTGTGGGAGTGGGAGAGGTCTCGCATAGACTTTCAGGTAGTTTTATCTTAAGCTAGAAACTGTCTTATCAGTTTACTCCAACTGTTCAAGCATACCGTTCTCCAGTAAGGGTGGTCTGGCATCTCTTCAGGCAGACTCTTCGGGCATGCATGTGTTGACACTGTCTAGTTGGCATTCACCTTATACAGTTATCGTTTCTGCGGTGCATTTCTATGTTCCTCATCAGGGTGAAAACCTTTTCGCATCGGCGTCTTGCCAGTGGCTAACAGTCAAGACACCTGATAAACTGGACTATCTATGACACCCTTCCCATATGCATTGGTCCCTACTTGGCTCCCGAAGCTACCGTGCACAGTTTATCTATCTGCTATTTACGATTCTCAGGCTTCCTGTGTCTTCCGCAGGATGAGGAGGTCTAAGAGTGATCCAATGAGTGCTACCCATGACCACTACCTCAGATCCACCTTACCTGTAGTAGGAATCATGATTTTAGTCTCTCTGTACTTCCATCTCAGAGCCTATGGCATTGGGGACACTTTCGGGTTTGGTAGGTGTAAAACTCTCCCAGTCGCCCTAGCACCACCCGGGACGACCTTCGGGACCCCTACGGGTAACCTCCGTTAACTCTGTCAGTTTTGGTCCATTTTACTCTGAACAACTTGAAGAGGTGCTCCACCTTCCACTGGATGCCCCCTTGTATATCCTGCGAACAGCTTATGATCGACTGGACAGCTGTGACGTATACGGTGTTGCAAGCAGGGGGGCACAGATCCTTCTTTGCTAGACTGCACACAACTACGCAACTGTTTGCCCATGACATCTGGGACTCAAGGCGGGACCTGAGAGGTATGATAGGAAGAATGTGTAATGACCCAGCATACATGAGCTATGGTAGCCGGAACCTACACCCATACAGGGAGCCCGGAGGCGAACTGATAGGAACCGGCAGGCAAGTGAGTACTTGACCTACGGAGACCCGATGGCCCGGGCTCCGAGATGAGCAGACTTAGTGGGCACAAGGATTTAGGTACATGGCTACACCCGAGATTGGTGTCAGCATACTTAGAGAGCTATGAAGGGGCAATACCCAGCTAGGCTGGGTAACTGGAGAAAGGCCCAGTGTGTCTATCTCCGGCAGTAGGATAGAATAGGGTAACAGGAGAAAGTCCACTTGTCCACCGGACAAGATTACCCTACCCTCAGGACTGGGTTACCCTGCCTTGAGGCTTGGGTTACCCTGTTCAAG
>PYWC01000131.1:167219-181243 GCA_003182015.1 Tuber magnatum
CAGGTCCCTGCAGGTTTCTTAACCACTTGCTGAGGTTAAAAAAATGTAACGTGTTCAGGCCAGGCCCTAGTCACGTAGCGGTACAATAGGAGCAGATGGCTTCGTGATCAGCACGAAGCGAGCGCTGCTTGCTAAAGGAGGCTTCGAACGGTGTGTAATAGGAGATCAAAGAAGTAACCGTTGAACCAAGCATATTTTAAGAATACTATCTGTCGAAGTCTGCCGTTTCCATCGTGGAAATCAGCGGTCTTTAAATACCGCATACCGCTTATCTCCAGTATGAGCGATATTGCAAAACAATTTCTGTATCAACTGATAGCACACGAAACAAAACAAGTATCAAACGATACTGTGAAACCGAACATAAAACAATGCCTGTATCAACTGATAGCACACGAAACAATATAAGTATCAAACAATACCGTGAAACCAAACATAAAACAATATGTGTATCAACCGATAGCACACCAAACAATACACGTAACAAATGATACTGTGAAACCAAACATAAAACAATGTGTGTCTCAACTGATAGCACACGAAACAATAGAAGTGTCAAGCGATACTGTGAAACCAAACATGAAACAACCTCGTACCTGTACCAGTTACACATTTCAACTCTGCATTCATTACTAAAGATAACCCCTTCCAAGTCTTCCCTTGTTCAATCCTTATACACCATTGCCTAAGCCAACCTCTTAACCGCATGCTTATCCTTCAGGAGTACTATTTTACTAGTCTTCTATTTCTTTATGTTAACTGATGGCTAGGCTCTCTTGACTGTATGAAGGAAAGCATGAAGTGCAACATCGTTGTGAAATTCTGATAAAGTCTAGCGGCGTACCCTCTTAGACTTCCTGACTAGGCAGCGACAAGTTCTGGTAGTGATAATTCTTGATCTTCCATATTTTGGGAGAGTCTTTGTATCACCTCTCTTCTAGAATCGGTTATGGAAACTTTAGACTCTACTCTTAGGACTATGTAAGCACTCTCCAATTTCTGAAAAAGAGATTTCTTTTTTTACTAAGAGCACCAATTTGCTCTTTCTAAAACTCGGTGAGGTAGCCTGTCTTCTGGGGAGGCATTGTGGTTGAGGGGTGGTTGATCATCAAGATGGGTTTTTTTGAGGTGTTCCTTGGGACCCACTGATTGGAGGAATACTTTTGTCCTAGTACTTTACTATACTAGTTTAAGCTATTTAATAGGTTTTTTATCATAGCTAGTATCCAACTATTAAATCTATATTAACTTGAAGTTTTTGAAGACATAGTTTTTGAAATAATTATGTAATTAAGGACCTGTTTGGTGCACAATCATATAAAAAAGTTCTATTGTTCTGAAAACAGCATATTTCCTAAAAGGTGAATAGGATGAGATTTAAAGTAAAGATACAAACCATAGTCTTATGAAAGGTACCCCTGTTCTCATTTCATTCAAAAAAGAAGTTAGTAGGACTATCTATTGTTGAAGAGTAGGGAAATTGGAGATATTGCAAAATATAACAATTCTAGAGACCAATATTTTGCAACATCTCTAATTTCTCTACTCTTCAACAATAAATACTTCTAGTAACCTTTCCTTTAGCCAAAATAGGAAGAGGTATAGCTTTTTTATAACTATTCTTTTTATTTTTACTTTGGATATTATCTTATTTACATATTAGGAAATATGCTGTTTTCAGAAAAATGGCATTTTTTGTATATGATTGTATGCCAAACAGGGTCTAAGTATTTTAGTAAGCTTTATTAAAATCTATATAATATTTAAGATATCTGAAATTAAATTAAAAAAGGAATAATATTCCTTAATCTTGATATAATAATATTAGAAAATAAGAACTTAGCAAAAAGTATATTGATTGAAGACTAGATTGATGAAACTTTATAACTTGAAATCTTAGATATTGGTATAGAAATAAAATTGTTAAAAAGAAGATATATTTTGAATTGCTTTAATAGTTTCAAGAAATAGTAAAACTTAATAATATATCTAATAAGTATTGATTATCTATTGTGTAAGTTTTAAATATAGTAAAACAAATATAACTTCAGAATATTATATATATTTCATAAAGTATAATATATAGAGGAAAAGATCTGCTGACTTATAAGAAATATAACAACTTCTAAAAAGTAGTAACTATAATAAACTAAAAAATAACCTGGTAATCTCCTATCTCATCCACTTTATATTTTAGAATTTGAAAAAATAGTTATTACTAATATGCTAATAGTTATGTTTATATATTTTGAAATAAAAGAAAGTAATATTAAAATCTTAAGTAGTAGTAATTGAAACAATTTTGTAATACTTATATTGTACAAATATTATCCCAGTAATATATCTTTTATTAAATAGGATATATAATCTAACTAGCTGCTGTATATATCTTTCTATTTATAATAATCTCAAAACTTGTCTTCTGTTTTATTGCTTTATTACTTTCTAATTTATCTATTTTATTTAGTAATATTTATTTACTTTATTCAGTTTACTAATATTATTTCTAAAAGGGATTTTCTTGTCTCTTAATACTATCATCCATTGTTTTTCTGAATTGGACTCAGTTGTTAGATTCTCAATTAGGCTTGTATTAGTTGAGAAATTGGGTAATTGAAATCTGTTTCTACTTAGAGCAATTAGTAAAACCCATATATTAGTTTACAAACCTGTATTAGATCATAATAGTACATATTAGCTATCGATATAATTCTTACATTATGAAAGCCATCAAAGGATAGAGAGAGTATGTATAGTATAGTATAGGAATTACTATGCTATAAGCCGCTATAGTACAAGCTACATCTAAGATATATCTCTTAATTCTGGAGAGTATGGCACAGTGTCAGAAATGGTGACAGGGGAGGAAGGTTTCTTATGTTATAGAAAACTCAGAACAGAATGTTGGGAGAACTGAGTAAGGCTAACTGGCTAGGCTTACTAGCAAGGCAGATTGGTTAAGTTTTCACACCATGACTCATGTTAGGATCATGGGGTCTCATTTGACTCACAGTTGTGAGTCACCAGTATATTGTGATTGGTTAATGTGTTTGGATGACTCACAGTTGCAAGGTTGCATGATGTAATAACTTTCGCACATGACTCAACTAGTGAGTCATGCATATCACGCATGTGATGCACTTAGCACACATGACTATGGCAGGTGACTCATGGGTATGAGTCACAGGGTTAGGGTTGGCATAAAGAGTGAGTATAAAAGGGGTGACTAGGACTTAGAAGGATAAGCTCTTTATGCTATCATCTGTGTATCTTCTTACCGATAACTTTACTACTCTACTCTTCACCAATATGGCCAAGCTGTGCACCTACCCTTGTAAGCGGGTCATTGTGAGATAGGAGCCTTGAGCACTTAGCTATCCGACTCACAAGAAGACGTGTAGTCTCGAGTGTTCGAGGCTAAGGTATTATCGACTGTGTAAAGAAAGTACTAACCGGTAGGAATTGTTACACACAGTCCTGTACTAGAGGGTATGTAAAAGTACAGCAAACTCTGTCTGATATACCAGAATTTATATAGGAATACAGGCTACCTGCATGTATAATTGGCGATGTCCAGCTGCCAGGTACCTAAATTTGAAAGTGGAAGAAAGCCTGGTGAACTTTGATTCATAGTAGGTTTATAAAGTTTACTAGAGTAGAAATTGAATTAAAATACAAAAGCTAGAATTCTAATATAGAGTAGTACTTCCTCCAGTCTCAATCACTACTATTACCCTTACTGGAATACTATCAATAAAAGTAAGAAGTCTTACTGAAGTGATATTTCTCTATACTGCATGTAATATTAGAATCAAATCCTCTATACTTTCTGCTCTTTCATGAATTTGTCCAAGTTCTGTTTTGATATCAGCTCAAAATACTTTAATTAAGTTGTGATCAAACACTTGAGATACTTAGATTATATTATCAACTTGATTTTAGTGTTGATAGTTAATAGCATACTTCTGGTAATCTAGGGTATTATCCTCTACAACCTTTATCTATATCTATGCATTACAAGTCTGATGCCAAAAGGGGATCAACAGAGGATTTAGCACATATCTGGTATACTTCTCTGAGTCTATTGTAGTTCCTGGAGGAACTATATAAAGAAAAGACTTTATCTCCCTGCAAAAAGCCCCCCAAACCACCAATGACCTATAGCCAGATTCCCACTTTCATTAATACAATCTTTATAAAACTCCTCCTCTGGCCATCAGAAAACCTTAAGTCTATGACTGAATCCAGCTATACTAAAGCTAGATTTATCTGTCTAGACAGTTCTTAGCTATTTCTCCCTTTCCCAATGCAGTTCCTGTTGACACCAAGTTACTTGCTTTGACTTATTTTAACTCCTGATATCTTATTTAATATATATAGTAAAATTCAATATTAGTGAACTATTTAACAATTATAACAACTTGAATAACAAGCACTTGGTACTTACTTCTTTCTAAAAAGTCACTTGTGATCCTTCATAGATACTATGACATTTCTGATCATTTTCACAGAACAGTTATATGCTATTTCTATGATAACTTCTATGGAAGCCTGTGGATTCTTTTATCCTAAGTAATAAAGGCCTGTAATCTCTCCTTCTCCTCTACGATGAAGAGTACTCGATGCCTGATATAGGGTTGATTTGATGACAATCCATAAACTATCACCTATTTATAGATCTTTGAGCATGTCTGAAAATTGGTATTTAATTTTGCACCTATTTGCTGTTTTTTTCATTTAATACTTTAGCTAACTACTTCTAGTAAACACAACTATAATTCAATACTCAAGATATCTTCCAAGTTATATATACCTTGTCCTGAAAGGCAATGTTCTGGACCCATTCATCTCTTGTCTTTTTCCCTCTTGTATTCCCTCTAGCAGGAATATAATCAACACAGCAACACTTATTTTTCATCATTGTACAGTCTATTGGTAACAGCTGGTGAGTAGTTAAGTCAGATAAAGCAAACTTGTATTGCAAAGATTCAAGATGGTGATACTAGCTTCAGGTATTCCTTATGGCATGCTAATTGTGCAAGCTGCCAGGTGGCACTTTGTCAGCCACTTGTAATTGGCCCACAGGGCAAGCCAACCATGCAACGTTCGCCAGACTTACCCACAACCCCCGGCGCAGTACAATCTCCAAAAACATCCAAGCACCCCGAATTTCGAGATTCCCAGAAATTGCCAAGCAAAGATCTCCTCATTCTGCAGTGCACCCTCCAAGAATATCAGCAACAACACCACCACGACTTCCAACCTGCAACAAGACTCTTATATCCAGTAAATTCTCCCCGCGTGGTAGGTATACTGTACGGGAGCTAACCAGACGCCAGGTATGATACCGGTACCCCACCCATCATCTGTATGATATCCCCCGAGAACTGACGGAAGGGAGAAGGAACCGAGATTCTCTTGAGCGTCACGCTCCTCCCCTGCACCGCTGCCATGATATACGATACCGAAGTTCCGGTTGTGCGCCGTACAGTATTATTTTATCATCCTGGTCCTTGCAAGAGTAGGTTGGGTGTAAACCTAGACCCGAAATTTCACACACTTGTCCCACTGCGATTCTTGTTTTTCTAATCAAAGGTTGTCGGTATTTCGGCGCCTTTGGTTTTCTCGATTCTTTGTTCTCATCTTTCTCTTGACGCCATGGTAGGTTAGGGGTTTGCATTGATTCTCCACGAGTACGGCAGCTGGGAGAGTGGGTTTGTGTGTGGCAGGTTGAGCTCGTGACCAATGGTAGTGGGAAATTCCAGCATGATGATACTCGAGTATTTTCGGCACGGACAATGATTACTTCACTACACACATATTTGCTCGGCTTGCCTCTGTGCCTGGTTGATTGAAGGTGAAGTTAGATTAAGGCGTGCACGGATTTAACCAGTCATTTTTGTAATTGCCAGTAGGCCTACACTGCAAGTACAGGATTGGCTGGGCGAGTGAACTTTCGCTGGACGCAAACGGCAGGGAGAGCTTGCGGTATGTGCTGTACCGATGCTTGAGTACTTGCGGTGCGACTTTGCCTACAATACCGCAGCACGGATAATCTCTGGAAGTGGAGGGAGCAAGAAGTCAGGGAGAGGGGGAAGAGATCTTGTGTTGCAGAGTCGGCCGGTGGGGAGGGTCGATTTGCATTATCCCAATGAAGCACCCTTCATTCTGGGAGTTAATGCGATGTAAGTTGACTAGCCGGGACACAGGACGAGCAATCCTTCTTTTGGTGGCGCTGGCGGGGAACAGTAGTATCGCTCCTACCCGGATTCCTGGGGCCTGGATATAATGTTTGCATCCACTGGCGAGTGGGATCGAAGGTAGTAGCTACGGCGGATGGACGGACGGAAGGAGTTGTTCCATGATTTGCTCTTGTGATAGTCGCCCTACCACTGTACCCGTATCGCGTTATCTCGGGTTATACAGCCTTTCGCCAGGATATTGGTAGGGCGTCATTTAAGGTTGTACGAGTACAGTACAGTATCGTGCCACGCGCCTGAAATTGATGCTCTAAACAAACTGAAGTCAACAATCAAGATCAACTTGACAGCGAACATACCCTAAGAAAATCAAAACAATCGGGAAGAAAGCCCATATAATTACTAAAGGATAACTTCTCCCCGATCCTATGGACTCTGTTTTTCGATTGGGTGAGTACTGGGCAGGAGAGGCAGACTCCGTGAGAATGAGAAAGGTTGGTTTTAGGTGTCCAGCACAACGGTGCAGGGCGCGTGGCATTTGTCTGATCAGTACCGTAAAAACTTGAATAATTGAACCGTGTGCTAGACGGTTAAAATAAAGTCTGAAACACCAAGGGTATGGCATGCATATCGCGCAATATCATTTTGGTATGTCTTGGCATCTACTCATATACAAAATTTACTTCTTCATCTTAACTACCATCAACAGCGTCCCCAAAATGCTCTCTATCTTCACCCTCATTATCCATATCCCCCCAAGCCTCCATTCCTTAAGCCCCTCTACTAAGAAGTCATTTGCTAATTCTTTAATAGATAACTCGGAATCCTGACTCCTATCAAGTGGGAGTGAGAGTCTAACAACCTGGAACAAATCCTGGACAACCTCTGCCTTCTCTCTCGAGAAGGTTTCCCATGCCTTTCAACTGCTCACGTAATTACAATCCACCTTCTCCCTACCATACTCCCCACCAAAGCTCTTTCTTCACTAACCTCTGGTTCCTCCTCTTCCTCAATCTCTTCCAACCAAAGGTCCATTTTCTCCTATATTTTTTTGGTAAGTCTGTCTTTCTTTGTTCCTTAATTCTCATAGAAAATATACTAACTTTCAAAATGTCCTTAAACAGACAGTTTAGAGATATTTTAAGAAGCTGTACCAGGCCAGTACAGTCCCTGAAAATTAGGCTAACAGTAATGTCATGGGCCTTAAAGGTATTAAGTACCTCGGCTGTTGGATGAGCTTGAAAGAGTTCAATAGTGAGAAGGGTTGGCTGACCATCAAGAATAGATATCAATTGTTCATCTAGCTGCTAAAGCATACAGCTTGAGTTGGCATAGGCTATTGGATTGAGTTTTACGACCACTCTGCGATTGTAGTGCTGCCACTTGCTTCCTATTGTTGGCCCAATGCCCTGTCCACAGAAAAAGACAAGTGGAAGGATATGAGAAGTGTCATCTGCGAAGACAGTAAGTCGAATAGTGCCCTGCCTTTTATCCCAACCTGACTTCAAAGATTCCAACCAAACTGACTTTTCATCAGTTAAATTGTAAGTTTGACCCTCCAAGTACTCAAATGGAACAGGCATCAGATCTATATTGCAGATGTTCTGCAACCTATAATGGCCAATTGCTGGCACCAAGATATTGCTTCTTCCCCAGTTTATATCTTGCTCGAGTGTTTGGGAGTTATGGCAGTTGAACTTCAAACGGTTAAGTATAGCACCAGCAAAGTCTGCTGGCAATTGACTAGCTGTATTTGTTACAAAGCGAAGACCAATCTGACCCCAGCAGAGGAACTTCCAAAACCACCCATTTGAGAAATGAAACAACATAGAATCCTGCACCGGGTAGTGTATAGGAATAAGTTCTATGCTAACTTTATGAAACCAAACACAGCGTACTAGTCTTCCCATTGTCCTCTGCTTCTGAAATCATTCAAACAATGCCTTTTCCATTGCTGCCCATATTCTTTCCCTCCCTCTGCCTCTAGCCCACTGCTGTCCAGCATTCGGGGCTGTGAACATGTCTTCCTTCTCTTCTTTTTTCCACGGGGATAAATTTCCTGTAGGAATTTTGAATCTTGGAACTATTTCTGCCCGTGTTGGTTCCCTTACCCTTGGTGGCCTGCATGAAATCTTTCTTTCAATCTAATATGAGGGGACACATGGTTTGTAACTGTAATGACCCACCATACATGAGCTATGGCGGTCAGAACCTACACCCATACAGGTAGCCAGGAGGTGAACTGGTAGGAACCGGCAAGCAAGGAAGTACTTGACCTACGGAGACCCGACAGCCCAGGCTCCGAGATGAACAGAATTAGCTGGCCAGGTACTTAGATACCTGGGTACAACTGGAAAGCGGTGTCAGTGTACTTAGAGACCTCTGAAGGGGCTGTTACTTGGCTAGGGCGGGTAACTGGGGAAAGGTCAGATATGTCTATGTCTGGCGACGGGATAGACAGTGTAACAGGTAAAAGTTATCTTCTCTGGCGGACAAGGTTACCCTACTCTCAGGATCAGGATTACCCTGCCCAAAGTCCTGAGTTACCCTACCTTTCAATACGAAGTCCCTTGGGGAGTTCGAGAAAAATGACTGGTATGTTTGTCACGTGAAGCCATGCATAATAGCGGAATCTGGGGTTCTGGGAGATGCTATTGGGCGAGCTACACCACTCCGAGGAAGCTGTAAACTGGAGACATTATTCCTATCACACCCCTACGGCCCCGCCTTGAGGCCCGGACGTCATGGGCAAACAGTTGCATAGTTGTGTCCAGTCTAGCAAAGAAGAATCATGGCAGATCTGCTTGCAACACCTTATATGTCGCTGCCGTCTGGTGGACCGTAAGCAGCTCGCAGGATATACAAGGGGGCATAGGGTGGAAGGTGGAGCACCTCCTCCAAGTTGTTCAGAGTAAAACGGACCAAAGCTGACGGAGTCAACTGGAGTTAACCGTGGGGGTCCCGAAGGTAGTCCCAGGTGGTGCCGGGGCAGCAGTGCGAGTTTTACACCTACCAAGCCTAAAAGTGTCCCCAACCCCATAGGGTCTGAAAGGGAAGTGCAGAGGTACTAAAAGCATGATTCCTATCACAGGTAAGGTGTGTCTGAGGTAGTGGTCATGGGTAGCGCCCATTGGACCCCTCCTGGATCACCATATCCTGCGGAAGACACCGCAACTCTGAAAACCGTAAATAGTAGGTAGATAAACCGCTCATGGTAGCTTCTGGAGCCAAGTGGAGATCAATACATATGGGAAGGGTGTTATAAATAGTCTAGTTCATGAGGCATCTTGACGGTTAGCCACTGGCCAGACTAGGTTGTGCAGAGGTTTTCACCACGGCTGTAACCGGTATGGGTTACTAGTATTTTATGTTTGGCTTCATAGTATCGTTTGCTACTTGCAATGTTTCGTGTGCTATCGGTTGATACACACATTGTTTTATGTTTGGTTTCATAGTATCGTTTGATACTTGTAATGTTTCGTGTGCTATTAGTTGATACGCACATTGTTTTATATTTGGTTTCATAGTATCGTTTGATACTTGTAATCTTTCGTGTGCTATCAGTTGATACGCACATTGTTTTATGTTTGGTTTCATAGTATCGTTTGATACTAGTAATGTTTCGTGTGCTATCAGTTGATACGCACAATGTTGCAATATCGCTCATACTGGAGATAAGTGATATGCTGTATTTAAAGACCGCTGATTCCACGATGGAAACAGCAGACTTCGACAGACAGTATTCTTAATATACCTGGTTGAACAGTTACTTTTGATCTCCAATTACACCCCATTCGAAGCCTCCTTTAGCCAGCAGCACTCGCTGCGTGTTGATCACGACGCCATCTGCTCCTATCGTACCGCTACGTGACTAGGGCCTGGCCCAAGGACGTTACATTTTTTTAACCTCAGCAAGTGGCTAAGAAACCTGCAGGGACCTGGTCTGATCAACCTACGAAAGGTCCGAAAAGCGACGCTAGCATCCGGGAGGGGCAGAACACAAGAAGCTCGGCTCTGCCGAAGGGACAGAATTGAGTCATTAGAGACTCGGAGTGGGAAGCAGGTCCCACGAGAAGGCCTTACCAAGAAAAGGCAACCTAAGAAATGGATAGGGCCAAAGAGCGATTTAGCGATCGACAAAGCGGAACGACAACTTGCGCGAGACTTGGCCAAGTAGACCTTTAGTGAGTCGACTGACGAATTAGTGAAGGCAGCAACAACCCCTCCTGGGCTACTTCCCACCACCCCGAGTAAAGGAAAGGGACCGACACAACCACCGAAGAAAGACAGTATACCTTCCGGAACACCCAAGAAGGAAGAAAGTGAAGAAGAAGGATCAGATCACTGGGTAGTGAAGTAGCCATCAGACGATAACTCTAGCGAAGATGCAGATAGCTCCTCAGACAACAACACGAGTAACGATGAATCCGAACACAGAATGTCTGAAGGAGAATCTGCTGGGCGAGCAGGACCTAAAATCAAACTCCCACTGCCAATGTCATTCTCGGGCGAAAAGGACGACCTGAAGCCTGAAGTATTTGACTGGTGGGTCATAACAACTTCGCAATACCTTACCCTGCATGGAGTGGACAAAACCAAGGAAGGAAGCGGAGCGTACTTCAGAAGCTTCTGTACCGGAAAAGCGGAGGAGGCATACCACCAAGCTATGAACCACTATGAGAGTGGGGAAAATATCCGCGGAACGACCCTGATAAAGTACTTGGGAGGAAGATTCCAATCCTCGCAGAACACGGAAGAACTATACAAAAGGTTCAAGGATGTCCAGCAAGTACGAAATGGCAAAAGAGAGAGAATGACCCTCGTCGTGACAGATCTCTTGAAGTATCGTGGAAGATTGCCTAGTAGAACAGTTTCTCAGTATACGCTGAAACAGGGATTGTATGAAGCAATACATCTGTAACGACCCAACATACAGGAGCTATGGTAGCCGGAACCTACACCCATACAGGTAGCCCGGAGGCGAACTGGTAGGAACCGGCAGGCAAGTGAGTACTTGACCTACGGAGACCCGATAGCCTGGGCTCCGAGATGAGCAGACTTAGTGGGTACAAGTATTTAGGTACATGGCTACGCCCAAGATTGGTGTCAGCATCCTTAGGGACCTATGTAGGGGCAAGACACAGCTAGGCTGGGTAACCGGAGAAAGGCCCGGTGTGTCTATCTCCGGAAGTGGGATAGATAGGGTAACAGGAGAAAGTCCACTTGTCCACCGGACAAGATTACCCTGCCTCGAGGCTGGGATTACCCTGTTCAAGGACCTGAGTTACACTACCTGTCAATACGAAGTCCCACAGGGAGTTTGGGAAAAATGACTCGAATGTTTGTCACACGAAGCCATGCATAATACTGGAATCTGGAGTTCCGGAAGATGCTATTGGGCGAGCTACGCAGCTATGAAGAAGCTGTAATTTGCAGATAGTATTCCTATCATGCCCCTCCGGCCCCGCCTAGAGGCCCGGACGTCATGGGCAAACGGTTTCGTAGTTGTGTGCGGTCTAGCGAAGGAGGATCTTTGGAGACCCGCTTGCAACACCGTATACGTTGCTGCCGTCCTGTCGACCGTAGGCTGTTCGCAGGATATATAAGGGGCATAGTGTGGAAGGTGGAGTACCTCCTCCTAGTTGTTTGGAGTAAAACGGACCAAAGCCGATGGAGTTAACGGGAGTTAACCATAGGGGTCCCGAAGGTGGTCCCGGGTGGTACCGGGGCGACTGGGAGAGTTTTACGCCTACCAAACCCAAAGGTGTCCCCAACTCCATAGGATCGAAAAGGGAAGTGCAGAGACACTAGAAGCATGATTCCTATCACAGGTGAGGTGGATCCGAGGTGGTGGTCATGGGTAGCGCCCATTGGACCACTCCCGAACCACCGCATCATGTGGAAGACATCGGAAGCCCGAGACTCATAAATAGGAGATCGATAAACTGCTCACGGTAGCTTCCGGGGTCGAGCAGTAATCAACGCGCATGGGAAGGGTGTAATAGATAGTCTAGTTCAGCAAGGTGTCTTGACAGTTAGCCACGGCAAGTCACCGATACGCAGAAGTTTTCACTCCGGCGGGTAGAATGGAAATGCGCTGCAGAAACAATATGCACATATGGTGAACGCCGACTAGAGAGTGTCGACACAGGCATGTCTGAAAGGGGTGCCAGGAGACATGTCGGACCACCCTTAGCGGAAAAGGGTCTGCTCGAATAGTTGGAGTAAAGTGATGGCGGAGTTTCTGGCATAAAATAAAAACTACCTGAACATCTATGCAAGAACTCTTCTACTCCAACAATCAATCCTCTCAAGACCTTAATTGAGTGAAGCGTCAGGCTTAACAATATTAAGTGTTACCGTCTACTTTACTCTTACATCTGTGTGAACTTTTGGCGATAAGTTTGAAGTTGTTTGGTGCCGTCGCAACCTTGGGATCCATCTTCCTAGTGGTGGCCCCGTTACAGCATCCCAGACTACGTCAGGAGGTAGAACCCATGGAGGAGGATGGTGATTCCTTTGATAAGATAGTCAAGCGGGCCAAACGGAAGGATGCTATCCTGTATGAAACAGGGGTGTACCGAACCCATGTGCCACAGCAAAAGAATAGCAAAGGATAATCATCACGGGACAAAACAAAGAAGGATAAACCATACCGCAAGGACAAGAAGGACAAGAAACAGAAGCGATGCGAGGAAGTCACGTGTTTCGAATGCTGGAAAAAGGGGCACTATGCAAAGAATTGTTATTCCAAAAAGGCAAAAGGAAAGGCCGCTAAGCGAGAGACGAGCAGGAATCACCTGGAAGCAACTGAATACGACGAAGTGGAAATTAACTCTGCGGAACTGGAAAGCCTGCGAACACAACCGAAGCTAGCAATCAAACGCTGTGACGCCACTGAAGGAACAATTTACATAGAAGGCCACTCAGCAAAGGTACTACTTGACAGGGGAACAATCGGCTGCGACATAATTAGCGCCACCGTTATCTTTACCCATGGAATCGTAACAGAACCTCTACCCCAACTACCAACAGTCAACATGGCTATGAAAGGATCCCGCTCCTCAAGCCACAAGAAATGTGGACTGACCATAGGAATCGGGAAAAAGAAATGGACAAATCAGCAGATGTTGGTAGGGAACTTGGCGAAATACGACGCCTTGATTGGAATGCCCTTCCTGAAAAGACATAACGCTCTAATCAGGTGTGGGGATACAGCAGTGGAATTCCCGGATGACAGATTACGGGTGCTGTGCAAACCAACAAGCGGGGAAATCCGAGCCGCCGTGTCAGATACCAACACGACAACATTGTTGGAAGAATACAAGGATGTATTCGCAGACAAGGTCCCTGAAACGCTACCCCCAGTGCGTAAGATTAACCACCACATTCGGCTAAAGGATACAACCGACCTACGGAACCAACCAACATACTCACTGCCGGAAGCTTACGAGGAAAAACTCATGAACTGGATAAACGAGAAATTACGAAGTGGAGTAATTGTACGACAGGAAGTTCCCGGAGCAGCACCCATGTTTGTACAACCCAAATCAGGCGGAAGGATCCGCCCCCTAGTGGACCTGAAAGAAAGGAATGATAACACGGTCATGGATAGTCCTTCATTCCAAATCACCACCGGATCCTTAACAGGATAGGACGCGCAAAACTCGGGAGTAAGATAGACCTAAGCGATGCATACTTCCAAACACGCGTGGAGAAGGACAGTGTTAAGTTCAATTCATTCAAAACACCATTCGGAGGCTTTGTGAGCAAGGTTATGCTCCAAGGAGACATGAATGCACCAGCAACATTTATGCGAATAAT
>PYWC01000131.1:189688-217177 GCA_003182015.1 Tuber magnatum
GGACTTCCTTGGATTGTTTTGTTTTGGTGAAATTGTTATTTTATTTTGGGAGTGTAACCGGTATGGGTTACTAGTATTTTATCTTTGGTTTTATAGTATCATTTGATACTTGTAATGTTTCATGTGCTATCGGGTGATACACATATTGTTTTATGTTTGGTTTCATAGTATCGTTTGATACTTGTACTGTTTCGTGTGCTATCAGTTGATACGCAGATTGTTTTATCTTTGCTTTCATAGTATCGTTTGATACTTGTAATGTTTCGTGTGCTATCAGTTGATACACACCTTGTTTTATGTCCAGTTTCATAGTATCGTTTGATACTTGTAATGTTTCATGTGCTATCAGTTGATACACGCATTGTTTTATGTTTGGTTTCACAGTATCGTTTGATACTTGTAGTGTTTCGTGTGCTATCGGTTGATCCACACAATGTTGCAATATCACTCATACTGGAGATAAGCGATATGCCGTATTTAAAGACCGCTGATTCCGCGATGGAAACAGCAGACTTCGACAGACAGTATTCTGAATATACTTGGTTGAAGGGTTACTTTTGATCTCCAATTACACCACATTCGAAGCCTTCTTTAGCCAGCAGTACTCGCTTCGTGTTGATCACAACGCCATCTGCTCCTATCGTACCGCTACGTGACCAGGGCCTGGCCCGAACACGTTACAACGGCGGGCAAAATGGCAATGCACCAGTGAAACGATAACCGCATAGGGTGAACGCCAACCAGAGGGTGTCGACACATGCATGCCTGCAGGGTGTGCCAGGAGACATGTCGGACCGCCCTGACCAGAGCAGGGTGTGCTTGAATACTTTCAGTAAACTGATGGGTGAGATTCTGGTATAAGATAAAACTACCAGCAGGTCTATGCGACAACTCTCCTACTCCAACACGCAATCCTCTTGACAACTTAATTGAGTGAAGCGTCAGGCTTAATGATATTAAGTTTTACCATATTCTTTACTCTTACATTTGGATGAACCTTTGGCAATAAATTGCAGTTGTTTGGTGCGGTCGCAACCTTGGGATCCATCTTCCTAGGGGTGCCCCCTTTACAGTATATCCTTAAGTGACCTGCCTGTGTAACTGCTCTCCTGCTCAATCTTTTCTCAACTTTTGGCAATGACGTTATATGAATACTGGTAACATTGTCTAGAACAAGTAGCCCAAGGTGGAAAGCAGAATGACCAGTGCCGAACTTTGAACTAGAATGGAATCCAACCCCCATTCTGACCTTGACCTTGATGAGAACTCTGCCAACACACTTCGTGCCCCGCTTATCGGGGATGATCGTAGTATTGAATGGGACGGCCACCAGTTACTCTTGCAGGCCACCCCTATTCAGTCACCCAATAAATGTGTTGATTTGTAGATTGCCGACCCTCGCGCTGCACCACGTTCGTTTTTCTCAGACTCTACTCTGGTTCGCAACATGAGCCCTCCACGACTGGGAGGTATCCTCTTTGGTCAATTCCCTCACGACTTTGTTGAACCTTACATTATCTGTGAGGTAGCTAACTCACTCCATGAAGCCACGCAAGAGATGAGAAATTGAAACAACCAGCAACAGCAGATGTTCCACGAACTGATTACTATGGCAGCGGTGGAATGAATGAAAGTACAGCAGGAGGCATACCTGCGAATGCAGCATGATCAAAAGGCTTGGAAAGATCGTATAGTAGCGTTGGAGAAGGCCTTTGCCGGAGGCTATGGTATTGATGCTGTGAATGACGTGCTGATGAAAGGGGCAGCCCCCCCACTTCCACTCGTCCATACCAAGCCTGAGAACTGCAGAATGGAATTTGCTATGGGAGTCAGAGAGGAACATAGGGAGCGCATAATTAAGCGTAGTGGCGATATGCATGTTGGAAAGCCTCAAGAGTGACTACTACCGGTACACCTCCTCCTTCACGAGAGCATCAATGGCATCTCTATCTATCCACTCCTCAACNATGGATAGGTTTTCAGGATTCACGTGGCTTATACCTACAACGAAGCAAGTAACAGCAATAGCAACCTGGGAACTGCTACGCAACAAAATATTTACACCCCATGGCTACCCAACATCACTAGAGAGAGATGCAGACCCAAGGTTTGAGTCACATGTGTGGAGACAACAGTGTCGATCGTTAGGCATTGAACACATCAAGGCAGAACCAGGACATCATGAAACCAAGGCACAGGTCGAAAGGAAAATTCGTGAATTAAAGACAGCGCTCCGAAACCTAGTCACTGCCAGACAAAACAATTGCTTTGATACCATACCAGAAACAGCAGCATACCTGAATGCGGGATGGTCAGAAACTCTCGGCATGTCACCATATAAAGCCAATTTCGGAAAAAATTACCCACTACGGCCTCTAGCAAACTTGAAGAACTCCGCAGTACCAGCGGCTGACGAATTACTAAACAGGCACCAAGCAATCCTGAACGCGGCATTCAATGCTATCAAAATGGCACGGTTTAGAAGCACGAGAACGGCAGCGAAACAACGCAGACACCATACACCGAGAGGGAAGGGAAACTTATTACTGGTATAAGGAAGTTTATTCGCAACAGAATCAGGACGCAGCAAGAAATTGCAACCACGGTGGCGTGGACCTTTCAAGATAATTGGATATGATGAGCATAGACAAAACTACAGGGGAGATATGGATGGCACAATGTACAGAAACCGAGAAGTGACATTCCATGCTTCCACTGTGAAAAAAATACCACCCGAACAATGATATCTCTTTTCCTGCCACGAGCCACGCAAAACCACCGCCAATCGTGGTAAACGAGAAACCGGAATGGGAAGTGGAAACCATACGAGACCACAGAAGACCATATGACCGTGACAAGTTCCTAGTTAAATGGGTGGGGTACCTGGAAACAGAAAATAGCTGAGAACCCCTTGAGGGACTGGAAAACGCAATGGAAGCGGTTAATCAATGGTGGGAAGACAACAAACCGGAGGATGAGCTACTCCCTACGATAAACCATGTAACGGTGGCGTGGAGTCCAACCTTACCAGAAATCCAACATCTGCGCCCCGACGCGGACGAAGGAATACAGGACGGATTCTGGTCAGCCCACTTCGAAAGGGATTTTGAAAGCAGCGAAGATGAGAATCGAGTAATGGAAGATGAAGCGGCATACCTAGCCCGGCTGGCCGAGGCGGAGTACTGCCAATAGCGAAAACGAAGAACACTCCATCCAACAGCCTTACGATGTCAAACTATGAGCAAGTACCTTGAAAACTGCGCCATCAGCTAATGGGACTGTTGGTGAACCGTGATATGATCCCTAGACGATACCTTACACACCGACTATTCATACACATCTGCAACAAATGCCCAGAAATAACAACAGAATGGACAGTACGAATGTGGGGAGAATCAGTATCAGATATTTTCCGCTTTGGTAGTGGGTGCTACCTGAGCACAGAAAAATGTGATGGGTGCATGGAGACGGAAGAAACCGAAATTAAGCAGCGAACCCCTTCCTATGACGACCTAAGCCAGGCCAACACCTAAGCCAGGCCAACACCTAAGCGAGGTCACCACCGAAACATAAATACCACCCACCAGCCCCCTAAACCATCGAAGAAAACAAACCACCCTACCTAACCTCGAAACCTTTAACCCCCTACAAAATTCTTCACCATATTGCAAATTTACCATTACGCGAGAAAGAAAAACCAAAATGTCAACCTACGCAGAAGTCAGCATCAAGGGACGGGACGTCATTTTGGGGTACCTACTTTATCGAGAAATTATTCCAGAAGACGCATACTGGAAGATTTCCTACATCGATCACTGCGAGGATTGCGGACGGATCAATGTCAAGACGGAGGAATGGGAGGACGGGATAGTTCGGAGCTTTATGGACCTGCTACATTATTGGGAGTCTGGTTGCTTTGTGCGCGGAGGGCCGTGCGCGGAGTGCTTGGAAAGGTGGTGGGAAGGTGCGGAGTACATGTTGCAGGACGACTTGAGATTGCGGCACGATAGCGATGACGATGAGGATGGATCCTATCCGGAGAATAGCCGGAGTACCGGCCGTTAGGAGCGCATTGGGACTTCCTTGGATTGTTTTGTTTTGGTGAAATTGTTATTTTATTTTGGGAGTGTAACCGGTATGGGTTACTAGTATTTTATCTTTGGTTTTATAGTATCATTTGATACTTGTAATGTTTCATGTGCTATCGGGTGATACACATATTGTTTTATGTTTGGTTTCATAGTATCGTTTGATACTTGTACTGTTTCGTGTGCTATCAGTTGATACGCAGATTGTTTTATCTTTGCTTTCATAGTATCGTTTGATACTTGTAATGTTTCGTGTGCTATCAGTTGATACACACCTTGTTTTATGTCCAGTTTCATAGTATCGTTTGATACTTGTAATGTTTCATGTGCTATCAGTTGATACACGCATTGTTTTATGTTTGGTTTCACAGTATCGTTTGATACTTGTAGTGTTTCGTGTGCTATCGGTTGATCCACACAATGTTGCAATATCACTCATACTGGAGATAAGCGATATGCCGTATTTAAAGACCGCTGATTCCGCGATGGAAACAGCAGACTTCGACAGACAGTATTCTGAATATACGAGGTTGAAGGGTTACTTTTGATCTCCAATTACACCACATTCGAAGCCTTCTTTAGCCAGCAGTACTCGCTTCGTGTTGATCACAACGCCATCTGCTCCTATCGTACCGCTACGTGACCAGGGCCTGGCCCGAACACGTTACAACGGCGGGCAAAATGGCAATGCACCAGTGAAACGATAACCGCATAGGGTGAACGCCAACCAGAGGGTGTCGACACATGCATGCCTGCAGGGTGTGCCAGGAGACATGTCGGACCGCCCTGACCAGAGCAGGGTGTGCTTGAATACTTTCAGTAAACTGATGGGTGAGATTCTGGTATAAGATAAAACTACCAGCAGGTCTATGCGACAACTCTCCTACTCCAACACGCAATCCTCTTGACAACTTAATTGAGTGAAGCGTCAGGCTTAATGATATTAAGTTTTACCATATTCTTTACTCTTACATTTGGATGAACCTTTGGCAATAAATTGCAGTTGTTTGGTGCGGTCGCAACCTTGGGATCCATCTTCCTAGGGGTGCCCCCTTTACAGTATATCCTTAAGTGACCTGCCTGTGTAACTGCTCTCCTGCTCAATCTTTTCTCAACTTTTGGCAATGACGTTATATGAATACTGGTAACATTGTCTAGAACAAGTAGCCCAAGGTGGAAAGCAGAATGACCAGTGCCGAACTTTGAACTAGAATGGAATCCAACCCCCATTCTGACCTTGACCTTGATGAGAACTCTGCCAACACACTTCGTGCCCCGCTTATCGGGGATGATCGTAGTATTGAATGGGACGGCCACCAGTTACTCTTGCAGGCCACCCCTATTCAGTCACCCAATAAATGTGTTGATTTGTAGATTGCCGACCCTCGCGCTGCACCACGTTCGTTTTTCTCAGACTCTACTCTGGTTCGCAACATGAGCCCTCCACGACTGGGAGGTATCCTCTTTGGTCAATTCCCTCACGACTTTGTTGAACCTTACATTATCTGTGAGGTAGCTAACTCACTCCATGAAGCCACGCAAGAGATGAGAAATTGAAACAACCAGCAACAGCAGATGTTCCACGAACTGATTACTATGGCAGCGGTGGAATGAATGAAAGTACAGCAGGAGGCATACCTGCGAATGCAGCATGATCAAAAGGCTTGGAAAGATCGTATAGTAGCGTTGGAGAAGGCCTTTGCCGGAGGCTATGGTATTGATGCTGTGAATGACGTGCTGATGAAAGGGGCAGCCCCCCCACTTCCACTCGTCCATACCAAGCCTGAGAACTGCAGAATGGAATTTGCTATGGGAGTCAGAGAGGAACATAGGGAGCGCATAATTAAGCGTAGTGGCGATATGCATGTTGGAAAGCCTCAAGAGTGACTACTACCGGTACACCTCCTCCTTCACGAGAGCATCAATGGCATCTCTATCTATCCACTCCTCAACCGCCCGCAGTCGCTCGGGCAGCCTGGCAATTGGACCAACCGACAGGGGTCGTGTTAAGAAAGGGACCTCGAAGCCAAAGGGTATCATGGCACCAGATATGCCTGACCCTACTCCTCGTCTGACCCCTGCTCCTATCATCCCCCCAGCAACACCATCAGTTGCAACTCCTGTACTTCCCATCGCCGCCCCAAGACCCACACCACTACTAGTTTCGGTGCCTGCTCCTGATACCTTTCCTGCCAAAGCCTTCCGAGCGGTATTGGTTACCCCAGGGTTCCAGCCACTACATGCGCTGTTGCCTGGAATTTTTGAACAGGTAAGATACCTGGAAGAGCGAGCACTCCTGGCTCCATCACGGGGGACTCCAATCCCCAGACCTGGGACATATGCTCATTCCGCTCCTTGGGCACTCGTGATTCCCTCTACCCACTCGAAACCCACTCTTCCCTCCATACTCCCCACGATCACAAGCGGCAAGTCAGAGAGCCAGGGCGAGTTCTGTTTGTCAGGGTGCAAATCAGAAGAGACTTGCATGGGGTGGATTCATTACCTCACATATGGGTGCAGGAAGAAACAACAGACCCTGGAAAGGCACCGAAGACGACAGAAGGAGAGAGATGGATGACCAACATGTGGGTATTGTGGGTCACGGAGGCACACTGTGCCCCCCATGCAACCCCGGAGCTGTCGAGAGCTTTAAGCATTTCTGCGGATAACTCAGGTGGTGCTTAACCCAACTCCTGAGAGTGGGCGACGTCCTGTTCCACCACTGGTATTAGTACCATCAGGGGCTAACCCCCCTGAGGGTGGGAATCAAGATGGTCAGGAGGAATGGTTCGATAGCTGTGACAGACCACGGGAGACCCCAGATGGAAATGCCGTGGGTAGTGGAGATGGAAATGTGCCACTGGCTGGTGGTACAGTAGGAGCGGGAGGAGGTGCGGGGGACTCTGACCATGACAGTTCAGATGATGATGATGGCGACCCCTCCCTGATTTAACCCGCTTCCTCGGCGCTCACAAGGATGACTGGACTGACCAGAAGAAAGGATGGTGGGACTGCCGGGCTGAGAAGCTGTCCAGAGAAGTATGGAGCAGATCGACCTCACGGCCATCCTCCAGACAGTGGCAGAAGAAGTCGGAAAAGCTTAGTGGCATTCCGGCGTTCAAGAGAAAGGTCACCGTACTCGCCAGTTTCTTGATGCTGGTGGAGGTTAAGTTCAAGAATCTTACTGGGTGCAGGTTGACCGATATGGACAATGTAAACCTGATGATCCCCGTGCTAGAAGACACCGCCCGAATATGGTATCTCGGACTGCACTCCCACATAAACAAGGAGGCAGCCAAGCGTACTAGAGTTCCTGTTAATAATAGTAACCAGTTGAGAATGTTGAAAGGATTCCGTGAATGGCGTGAATGGAGTTTCGGTGATAATCAAGGGGAACGATACCAATCCCTTTGCAAGTGGCAACACCTGGTGATGAAGCCACATGAAACTGATAAGTATCTGGCTAAGATAATTGACTATATGTAGAAGCTTCGCTTTGCAGACTCAGTTCAGGTAGGAGACAAGGTACAGTCAGGTATTACCCAGGAGGGTCGGAATCCGTGGGGACTGCAGGAGTCCCAGCCAACTGACGTGAACGACTACCTTGACCTTCTTCGGAAAGTTGGACAGATGCTGGAAGACAACACCTGGTTCAGCAACCATGTTATCTACCTGGTCCAACAGTCTCAGCCAACGGACAAGAAGGACGATGGGTTATCAACTTCGGGAAGGTTCAAAAAGAAGGATAAAGGTTCGGGCAGACAGAACCAGAGGTCTGCCAAACCTACTAATTTCAACACGGGGAACGAGGCAAAGCCGGCAACTTCTGAGTATACAATAGCGTATAAGGAAATCCCATCGACATTGACTGAAAGTCAGAGAAAGCACAACCAGTGCACCAAGTGCGGACAATCGGGTCGCTTCTGGAGAAAGGGTGCTGCGGCGTCCACAGTGGTTAGTTTGTCCAAACAGGCTCATGGGTTGAAACGGTCAGCCCTGGTAAGCCACCCCTCGGGTACGGACAAGCGGCTGAAGGGCATCGGAGCGCCACCTCCGGCATCGTCGTCCAAGATACCTGAAGTCCAACTGGCATCACCTCAAATTATGGAGGTTAACACTAATCCCTCAGAATACGTAAGAACGAATTGTGTCTAAGGTATAACCTTACCAACTCGTATCCATACACCCATGAGGGATGGATGGAAGGAACCCCGGAAGAGGCTTCTGGGGTGGATAAGTCCCCCCCTACTGCATGAATGAGCCTGGTAGTGACCACACCCAAGGGGTGTGGGCAGGTAGATGTTGCAGGCCGCGCATGGTGGAAGGGGCTATGTTTTCTTGGTTGGGTGTCTGGTTATTTCCTTTGTCCTAGTTATATGCATTTCTTTCAGGATTTCCTGGGCTGGATAGGCAAGTCATAGGACATTATTTCAGTTGGGGCTGGGTGAGGTCTCCCTGAAGCAGGCGTTTGACATTGGGGAAGCAAGGATGCTTCACTTGGAACTGGTCCGACAGTGGACCTCTACCCACCTTGGGAAAATAGTTATGTTTAGCACAAGCGGAATTGGTTCAGGCGTGACTTGATCAAAATAAACAGTGTTATTTCCAAGTTTTACCTGAGGAGGGTTTAGTACCTGAAATCATGCTAGCGTGATAGTAAACACCCTAGCTGTTGATAAAACAAATCCCAATCCCAGGAAGTTTACCGACCTGTTGCGGCCACTCTTGTGTCGAAAGGCAAGATATCAAAATTAGGAAGCCAAGAGGACTAAGTCCCTAAGACAAGCGAAGAGGCAGCAGGGTGACAATTTGCCTCATCAGACCAAGTCCATTCACCTGTGGGTGAAGTTAGACTGGAAGGTAGAGGCTACACAGGTAAACACTGAGGCGCTGCTGCTACTCGATAGTGGAGCTACTGGGCCGGTGCTGTGTAGCCGATGGGTTAAGAAGACCCAGGGACCTTGTGTACAGTGAAAGGATCATGTGCCAATAAGCGACGCAAGCGGTAATCACATTGCTGGGTCAGGTCTGCACTACACCAAGTCATTGGAGATGCAGATGGGCGCCCACCATATGGAGATGCGCTTTGAAGTCGTGGATATGTGCGCCACCAAGGTGGATGGGTATCTACCTATGTCTTGGTTGAAGGACCATAACCCTGACATAGATTGGAAGACAGGATCACTAAGCTGGCACTCAGATTTGTGCATGACTAACTGCTTAGCAGAGCAGGGGCGGTTAGTGTTCCTAACCGATGAAGAGTTACTAGCCGAAGACCCTAGTGATGTGTATCTATTGGGAATTGTACAATTCTCTGTTGAGGAAGGTGCTGACATTACGGTTAAGATACTCCCTGAGTATAAGGACTATGGGGATATCTTTAGTCAAGACTGGATTGAGGCACTGCTGGAGCACTCACAGTATGACCACACAATCGAGTTGAAACTGGGGACCCAACCTCCATTTGGGCCTATTTATCCATTATCGGAAAAGGAGCTTAAGGCAAACTAGGAATATCTCAACGAAATGCTGCGAACAGGAAAGCTAGGGCGATCCAGTTCCTCGGTAGCGGCCCCAATCCTCTTTGTGCCAAAACCAGATGGTACACTAGGATTGGTAACAGATTACCGAAGGCTGAACAAAATCACGGTTAAGAGTAAGTACCGTCCACAGGTGATGAAGGAACTGCGAGATAGGTTAGGAAAAGCCATTGTGTTCACTAGGTTGGACTTAAAGACTGGCCACTACATTCTGCGGATGGCAGAAGGCGAGGAATGGAAGACAGCCTTCCGGTGCAGATATGGACTATATGAACACACCGTTATGCCGTTTGGGTTATGTGACGCCCCATGAACTTTCCAGAGCATTACAAAGAAGATGTTCCAGGACCTCATGGACGAAGGAGTTATTACGTATATGGACAACATCGTGATCTACTCCAAAACTATGGAATAGCTTGTCGCAATGGTGACATGTGTGATGGGGAAATTGTGGAAAGCCAGACTATATGTAAGTATAAAGAAGTCCAGTTTCCACCAATGGGGGGTGGAATTCCGTGGATACAAGATCTCCGATATGGAGATCTCTATATTGTTTGTAAAGGTGCAAAGAATTAGGGATTGGGCACCTCCGACATGCGTTGTCGACATACAAAGCTTCATGGGCTTTGCCAACTTCTATCATTGGTTCATATAAGATCTCAGTAAGATAGCGAAACCTCTGACAGACTTGATAAAGAAGGGTGTCCAATGGGAATGGACACCTGCATGTGAGCAGGCCTTGTACCATTTGAAGGAGGCGTTTACGTCCAAACCTGTCCTGGCACATTTTGACCCAGAACAGCGAACCGGGCTAGAACCCGACGCTAGGGACTTTGCATTACCAGCTGTTCTCTCCCTATTCTGTGAAGATGAGAGATAGTATCCAGTGGCCTACCATAGTAGCAGGTTTCACCCACCGGAGTGTAATTATGATGTCCATGACAAGGAAATGACTGCCATCGTGGTGGCATTCCAGGTATTGGATTATCTGCTACACTCGCTAATGCACCAATTGGTGATTTATAAAGAACGTAAAAATTTGGAGTACTTTAATAGTACCAAGGTCCTCAACTGAAGGCAACACTGCTGGGCTGAGTTCCAGCAACCATTTAACTTCCAGGTAGTTTACCGAGAAGAAGAGTTGAAGGAGGAGACAGGTGCTTCGTCGCGGTGTGGGGACAACTGCCCTGAAGGTGGGAGTGATTTTCCGCCACCGTCATTTTTTCGCCTCATACAGTGGGTTGGGAGCCAGGAACTGGACACCTTGCGACTACAAGTGTTGCATGTGTGCCAAGGATATCGGCTCCAGTCTTCCTTTGTGGACCAGCTACGGGTAGCGATAAAGGAAGACCAGGAATACTTAAGAATCCAGAAGGCAACGGCTACGGGTGACCAACAGGTCGACTGACAGTTCACGACGGTAAAGCGCTTACTCCTGTACGGGAAAAGGTGGTATGTTCCCAAGGGTCAGAATCTGAAGCAGACTAGCAGGGAGACTGAACATGACTCCCACATCGTGGGACACTTGGGGACTTACAAGACCATTGGCGGGGTTAGGGCTGACTTCTATTGGCCTAAGATGGACGAGCATATCACGGACTATGTGTGGACATGTGATTCGTCCCAAGGGAATAAGTCCGTCAGACACAAGAAGTTCAGTCTGCTGGAACCTATTGATGCTCCTATGCGACTGTGGACAGCGATTTCAATAGCCTTCATTGTAGCGCTGCCAGAGTCTGCAGGGTATACCAAGATCTGGGTCCTAGTGTACAGATTCTCGAAAATGGTACATTTCATAACCCTGACCACTGAGGTACCAGTCAAGGAGCTTGCCTTGATCTTCCTGAAGGAAGTTTGGTGTCTTCATGGACTCCCAGAGTCAATCATCTCCGACTAAGATAGCCCATTCACATCCAAGTTCTGGATGAGTGTGATGAACTTGTTGTAATTGAAACTAAACATCTGGACTGCATTTCACCCTGAGACTGATAGGCAAACCGACAGGGTTAATCAGACACTGGAGAAGTACTTGTGTAGTTACTGTTCCTACTGACAGGATGATTGGGTTTTGCTGCTACCCCTTGCGGAGTATGTGTACAACACATCGACTTCAGAATCCACCCTGTTGTCACCATTTGAGATCAATTATGGGTTTAACCCACAGACAAACTGGTCTGATGTCATCCCTGATAATCAAGGAATACAGCCTAGCAGTAACCTCTTGGTTAAGCAATGGGAAGGAACCAGGCAAGAGATTCGAGAAATGATTCAACGGGCACAGAAAAGGCAACCGAAATCGCATGACCAGAAAACGTTGCCAACAGCGGACTATGGTATATTAGAGGTTGGGGCCGCTGGGTGGGCAAAGACAGTGGACCGTATGGTATTAAACCAGAAGATTATCTGCACCGAACGTCCAATGGAGAAGCTGGACCACCGCATGTTTGGCTCTTTTGTGGTCAAATGTCGGGTGGGTACCCAAGCATATGAACTGCAGCTGCCTGCCACATAGCGCATCTACCCAGTTTTCAATGTCATGTTGCTTGAACCATATCACAAGGATCCCGGGTCAGGGAGGGTCAAGGAGGTCCCTACCCCGGAACTTGTAGACAATGAGCCCAGTTACGTTATCGCAGCTGTTATGGACGGTCGATGGTACAGTGGAGTAATGGTGCAGTTTGCGTCGTGCTTTGTCCGGTACCTTGTTTCATGGGAAGGCTACCGGGCTGAGGAGAATCCATCCTAGTGTTACACGCAAGACGAATTGGCATAGCTTAATAGGCATGTCACGTGATTATTGGCAAAGGGTCACCTGTTCGATCGCGGGTCAGTCCGAGTATTTCGAGAATGAGTTGATTTCTACCAATATGACATCAGCACAAAACCCTCATTTACGCCACCACTGAAGGTCGCCGACCAAGGGGTTTTCACTGAGTCTTCAAGAGACGACTCTCGGCTATCCTGACAAGGTCGAACGAGCTAAATCGGTGAGTTGGTTGTGGGGATAAACGTATGCAATGATCCCTCAGCTGCGCCAACGGATGGATGCCAAGCGGGGGGAGGTCGGCTACTCCGATAGGAGTCCCCGGCTGCCACGTGGGCAGCAAGAGTGAATTTCAAGTCTGTTGGTGGAGGAATGCAGAGGAAAATCCTGATGAGGGAACAATGCCCAAGAGACGATCATCCACCTACACCCCAAAGGCATGACAAGGTAGAGTCAGATGAGGGCCTACCGTGTGAAGAGATCAACCCTGAGCGCACCGAGGCCTAACCGCCACCGGAGTGATAAGGCAGGAATGTACTGCCTGTGGGTTGACGTGGGCGGATGAGAAATCAGACTGCATTGATAAGTCTGTCGTCGGAGCTGATCACTTCGTATGCAGAGATAGAACCAGTAACCCTCTGCCACGGTGAAAGGGTTCGAGTGACTGCGATCACCATGAACACTACAAGGAGAGGGGTAGGATGCCCACTCCGCAGTTTGCGGAAATCAGTGTCAAGCGGGGTAGAGGTTTTCAGGGTCTACGAAGTTCGCAAAGAGTAAAAGTAGGAGAAATAGACAGGCCGTGAATACCCAGATAAGGAATATAAATATTGTGGTGCCTCCCACGCTTTATAGATTATCAGCGAGGGAGACGAGATCTTATCAATATATTCGTTCTATGATACAAACCATACCTTTCTTCTGAACATTATAAGTGAGCCTTCCTAGAAATCACTTGGTCACGTATCAGGCCTTAGTCCCGACTCGCTTGTCCTTAAAGTCGGCTACCGCCTAACACAGAGCCCTATGATGTGCTAGGAGGGACAGCCTTGCTGGCCATTATAGATTTCCACCAAAGATATCCCTCCAAGCCCAAGGACTATAGGGTGTTGGGGGAATCGAGTCAGGGAAATAAAAGATGCCGCTAACGGTCCGGGAAGGACCGCAGTAAAGAGAGAAGTGATGTAACCACCCAGCATACATGAGCTATGGCAGCAGGAACCTACACCCATACAGGTAGCCAGGAGGTGAACTGGTAGGAACCGGCAGGCAAGTAAGTACTTCACCTTTGGAGACCTGATGTGTAACATGTTGGGGCTAGGCCCTAGTCACGTAGCAGTACGACAGGAGCAGATGGCTTGTTGATTAACAAGAAGCGAGTGCTGCTTACCAATAGAGGCTTTGAACGGGGTGTAGTAGGAGATCAGAGAAGTAACTGTTCAACCAAGTATATTAAGAATACTGTCTGTCGAAGTCTACTGTTTCCATCGTAGGAATCAGCGGTCTTTAAATACAGTCTATCGCTTATCTCCAGTATGAGCAATATTCCAAAACGTTGTATGTATGAACCGATAGGATATGAAACCATACAAGTATCAA
This sequence comes from Tuber magnatum, assembly GCA_003182015.1. NCBI lineage: Eukaryota > Fungi > Ascomycota > Pezizomycetes > Pezizales > Tuberaceae > Tuber > Tuber magnatum. Next base: position 203,680 of record PYWC01000131.1, read on the forward strand.
ACGATACTGTGAAACCCAAACATAAAACAATATGTGTATCAACCGATAGCACACGAAACAATATAAGTATCAAATGATACTGTAAAACCCAAACATAAAATAACCTAGTACCCATGCAGGTTACACTCCCAAAATAAAATAACGATTTCACCAAATAATATCTCCTCATGAAATCCTAATCATCGGTAAACCCGCTATTCTCCTAAAGGTTCCCATAGAACCCATCGTTATCGTCATCGTTATCTTGCCACAATCTCATGTTGTCCTGCAACATCCATTCCGCCCGTTCCAGCCATTTCTACTGGCACTCCTGGCAGGGTGCTTCGCGCACAAAGCAACCTGATTCTTTGTACTGCGGCAGGTCGATGTAGGTTCAGACTCTCTGCTCTTGCCAGTCCTCCGTTTCGATATCGATCCGTCCGCAATCATCGCAGCAGTCCACATATACTATTTTCCAGTATGCCTCTTGTGGGATCGTTCCACTGCACAGTAGTTTGTCTATAATGATGTTTCGTCCCTGGATGCTTATTTCTTCGTAGGTCGACATTTCTCAGTCACGGCAAGGTTTGTAAGAGGGTAAAGGTTTGTATGAGGGTAAAGGTTTGTATGAGGGTAAAGGTTTTTCTCCGCTTTTTGGAGGTCCTGTAGTCTGGTTCCTTCTGTTTGGAGGGGTTTGAGCGATGGCAGGTGGTATTTATGTCTCGGTGTTGGCCTCGCTTAGGTATTGGCCTCGGTTAGGTGTTGCGGGGAAGGTGGGTGGCATTAAATTTCGGTTTCTTCCTTTTCCATGCACATCTCCTATTTTTCTGTGCTCAGGTAACATCCGCTTCCAAAGCAGAATATGTCAGCCACTGTTTCATCCCACATCCTTCCCCTTGAGTAGGTTGTTATTTCTAGGCATTTGTTGCAAACATGTATGAATAAACGATAGGTAAGGTATTGTCTAGGGATAATATCATGGTTCCCCAACAGTCCTATTAGCTGATGGCGCAGTCTCCCCGGTACTTGCTCATAGTTTGACATCATAAGGCTGTTGGATGGCGTTTTCCTTTTTCTTGTTATTCCCAGTACTCAGCCTTGGCCAGCCGGGCTAGGTAGCCTGCGTCATCTGGCATAACCCGATTTTCATCTTTGCTGCTTTCGAAATCGCTCTCAAAATGGGCCCACCAAAATCCATCATGTATCTTTTCATCTGTATCCGGGCGGAGGTGTTGTATTTCTGACAGGGTTGGGCTCCATGCCACTGTTACATGGTTTATTGTAGGGGTAGCTCGTCCTCTGGTTTGTTTTCCTCCCACCATTGGTTTACTAGTTCCATCGCATTTTCTAAGCCTTCGCGCGGTTCCCAAATGTTTTCTGTTTCTGGGTATCCCGTGGATTTGACCAGAAACTGGTCGCAGTCATTGCGCTTCCTGTGGTCTCGGATAACCTCCACTTCCCATTCTGGTTTTTCATTTACCGTGATTGGAGTCGGTTTTGCGTGGCTTCTTCCGTGGAATGTGGTACAGTCGTCAGGGAGGTATTGTTTCACGGTAGATGCATGGATTGTCGCTTGCCGGTTTCGGTACATCCTGCCATCCATTTCCATGGTGTAATTTTGCCTGTGGTTCTCATATTCAAGTATCTTGAAGGATCCTCGCCAGGGCGGTTGCAGTTTCTTGCTTCAACCTGATTCTGTTGGAAAAAGGCTTCCATAAACTAGTAACACGTTACCTTTCCCTATTGGTGTATGGTGTCTGCGCCGTTTTACTGCCGTTCTGGTGCTCCTAAATCACATTAATTTGATAGCATTAAATGCTGTGTTCTGGATTGCTTGGTGCCTGTTCAGCAATCTGTCGGCGGCCAGTACTCCTGAGTTCTTGAAATTCGCTAGGCAGAGTAGGGTGTGGTTTTTTCCAAAAATCGCTGTATATGGTGACATACCAAGGGTTTCTGCCCATCCTGCCTTTTTACATTTTGCTGTCTGCGTTATGGCATGGAACCAATTGTTTTGTCTTGCATTGCGCAGGTTTCGAAAAGCTGTCTTTCATTCCCAAATTTTACTTTTGACTTGTCTATTCGTTTCATGATGGCCGGGTGCTCCTGTGATATACTCAATGCCTAGCGATCGACACTGCTGCTTCCACACATGTGACTCAAACCGCGGGTCAGCATCGCTTACTATAGTTGTTGGATAGCCATGGGGTGTAAACATCTTGTTGCGTAGAAGTTCCCAGGTTGCTATTGGCATTACTGGCTTAGTTGTAGGTATGAGCCATGTGAATCCCGAAAACCTGTCCATTGCAACCAGGCTTGTGTCGAATTCCCATGAAATGTGGCAGGGTTCCACTAAGTCAATGGCTATTGATTCCAAGATTTCCGTCAGCAGGGTAATTCTCTGAGCCTTTCCTTCTGGTAATTGTGTAGGCTTCTTATTTATTTGGCATATGTGGCATTGGGCCACATACGCTCTGAAATGACCTCGTATTTCAGGCCAAAATAGGTATTCGGTAACATACAGTAGGTTTCGTTCAACACTGTGGTGGCCATTGTTGTGGATTTCACTAATGACATACTCCCTTAACGCCATATTTCCTTACGCGGGGCCTGTTGGGATATACAGGAAGTCTTCACCGCATCTGGTACTTGCATAGAGCATTCCGTTTGCAACCTTGTAGGAGGACAAATCTCCTGCGCAGTCCATATTCTCATTGACCTTTTTCCAGATTGGTTCTCTCCAGTATGCTGCAACCATGTCTGCTCGGAATGTTCCGATCATTTCATTGACTATTTGTAAGGTGTCACGTTCATCTTCTATCTCGCTTCCTCTGGTTGTCTCAGGTAGGTCTTCCTCCTCACAGCTTTCCAAAACATTGTAAAGTCCACGTCGATATTCACTTATTGTTGGGGGTACAACTGAAACTATAGTTTCATTTATTAGACTTTCTAGTCATTCTTCTCGCCTGATAGGTGGCGGACTATCAGGTCCTGGCATCCGGAATTCCGCTATTGTCTCATAGGTAATGTCCTCTATTGGTCCCCCTCGTTCAACCGGTCGTGGGCTATCTGGTTGTGGCATATGGAAAGCCACCACTTCCGGGTTTAGCAGTGCCGGGATTGCATAAGACCTAGCCGTTGGCTGGGCAAGGGTGGATAGCCCTTCCCCAGCACTATTTGGTCTCCCGCTGATCATTTCTTGCCATTCTCAGTCATTGTTTTCGGGGGACTCTGGAGGGCTCGGGTCGATGTCTGTACTTGGGGGGCTTGGTTCTTAGCTAACGGGGTTGTGGGGTTGGCTTCCTCCTTTGTCTTGGGTGGTTGTTTGTGAATTTGATCTCAGTCTGATGGTGTGGACAATGATCGACATAATGGTGCGAGTAGTGTAGCCTGCTGTGTTGGAGTTCTTCAGGTGGCGCTTTTCGCAGGGTACACTGGTCGCCCCAGTCATTTCCTACAGTTATTGAGCCAGGGCTGTCACGGGGTGCACAAGCCTCAGTAGGGTACTCAGTGTATGAGCAAGAAGGGGAGGTAGGAGAGATATCCCCTTCAGGTTCCATTGTATTTGATTCTTGCTTATGGACTGTGTTATCCGAGATGTCGTTTGCTTCCTTTGTATGGTCATGGACATAGAGTGGATTCAGGTCTGATCCTCCTTATATATCCGAGAAAGGGCATCAGCTAAATAGTTCATACTTCCTGGCGGGTAGACTATCTTCGCATCGTATTTTCCCCAGGCACTTAGCTATCGAACTTGCTTTCTGCTTAGGTTGTTTGCCATTTGTAGTTGTGTGAAGGGTTGGTGGTCTGTAACCATTGTAAAGGAGTTTCCCATTAGTACATTGTAGAACCGATTAAGCGCTTTTACTATCACTAAGACCTCTTTATTGGTAGTTCCATAATTCATCTGTGCATTCATGAATTTCGTGCTGTGTACCGTGGCTGGTCATGCCGTCTCATATGTGGGTCCTTGTCCCACCCATTCTCCAATTCCCAAATCTGACCTGTCCGTAATTAGCCAAATTGGTTGCTTGCTTCATATGTCAATTGGTTGCATGACTTGGTGGTCGATGATTTGTTTTTTTAACATCTCGATTGTGGTCTGATGGGTGGTCGTCCATACGAATTGCAGATTTCATGTCAGATATGTTAGCGGTGCCGTCAAGGTGGCATGGTCTGGTTGGAACTGAGCCACATAGTTCACTATTCCTAGAAAGCGTTGCAATTCCTTCTTGTTACAAGGAGTTTCCAAGCCTGTAATGCTTGATATTTTTGGGGGAGAGGCATGGATCCCCTTGTTATACATTATGTGTCCTAGCACTCCCAGCTTATCTGGGAATAGTACAGATTTGTTCTTGCTTGCATAGAATCTTTGCCTTTCTGAGTCGATCACATACCTGGTGTATGTGTTTCTGGTGTTCTTCTGACGTTTCTGAGAATATGAGAATACTATCAATGTATACCTATACAAAATGATCTGGCAATGCGCATAGGAGGTCTTCCATTATGCGCATGAAGGTTGCAGGTGCATTCATGTCTCCTTGTAGCATTACTTTGCTGACAAAACCTCAAAAGGGGGTTTTAAATCAATTGAGCTTAACACTGTCTTTGTCCACACGTCTTTGGAAATATGCGTCACTTCGACCAATCTTACTCCTGAATTTCGCTTGGCCTATTCGGTTAAGGATTTGCTATTGGTTTAGAATCGATGGACTATCCATGATTGTGTTGTCATTTCGGATTTACAGGTCTACCAGAGGACAGATCCTTGTATCTGACTTGGGTTGTACAAATATAGGTGCCGCTCCTGGAACTTCCTGTCGTACGATAACTCCTGCCCGTAATTTCTTGTTTATCCAGTTCATGAGTTTCTCCTTGTAGGCTTCTGGGATTGAGTAGGCTGATTGGTTTCATAGGTCGGTTGCATCTTTTAGCCAAATGTGGTGGCTAATCTTACATAGAGGGGGTAGTGTTTCAGGGACCTTGTCCAGGAAGACATCCTTGTATTCCACGAACAATGTTGTTGCGGTGGTGTCTGACACAGCGGCTCGGAATTTCCCGCTTGTTGGTTTGTATAGCAGACGCAGTGTGTTATCGGGAAATTCCACTGCTGTATCCCCACACCTGATAAGAGCACTATGTCTTTTTAGGAATGGCATTCCTATGAGGTCGTTGTATTTTGCAAGGTTTCCTACGAACATCTCCTGATTTGTCCATTTCTTTTTCCCGATTTCCACCATCAGACCATACTTTTTATGGCCTGTGGGGCGGGAGCCTTTCATGGCCATATTGACAGTTGTTGGTTGGGGTAGAGGTTCCGTTGGGTTGCCATGGGTAGAGATAAAAGTGGCGCTGACCATGTCGCAGCCGATTGCTCCTGTGTCAAATAGTACCTTTGCTGGGTGGCCTTCTATGTCGCTTGTTCCTTCTAGAGTGTCACGGGGCCTGATTGCCAGGGTTGGTTGCATTCGCAGGCTTTCCAATTCCACCGCGTTAATTTCCACCTCATCATATTTGGTTGCTTCCATGTGGTTCGTACTTGTTTCTCGCTTAGTTGATTTTTCTTTTCCCTTTTTGACATAGCAGTCCTTTGCGTCGTCCCCCTTTTTCCCGCATTCGAAACGTGTGCCTTCACTGCATCGTTCCTGCTGTTTTTATTTCTTGTCTTTCGAATCTTTGTGGTATGGTTTATCCTTTTTTGTACTATCCCGCGATGATGATCCTTTGCTGTTCTTCTGCTGCGGTATGTGGGTCCAGTAAACTCCTGGTTCATATAGGATAGCGTCATTTCGTTCGGCCCATTCGACCATCTTGTCAAAGGCCTCACCTTTACCTTCCATGGGTTCTACCTCCTGGCACAGTCCGGGGTGCATTGCTTCATGCAGTCTTTGTTGCAAGGTGTACTGCGATACCCTCCCGGTAGGCAATTGTCCATGATACATTAAGAGATCCGTCGCGACCAAGGTTATTCTTTCTGTTGTTCCATTTCTTACTTACTGGATATCCTTGAACCTTGTGTATAGTTCTTCTGTGTTTGGCGAGGATTGCAATCTCTGTCTCAGGTATTTTATCACGGTCATTGCTCCGATCTTTTCTCCACTCTCATAGTGGTTCATTGCTTGGTGGTATGCTTCCTCTGCCTTTCCGGTACAGAACCTTCCAAAGTATGCTCCACTTTGTTCCTTGGTTTTATCCACTCTGTGCAGGGCCGGGTATTGAGAAGTGGTTGTTACCAATCAGTCAAATACTGCAGGTTTCAAATCGTCCTTCGTGCCGGAGAACGAGCGTGGTAGCGGAGGTTTCATTTCAGGTCCTGTTGGCTCGGCCTGGCGGATTCACCTGCGGACATTTTGGGTTCACACTCTTCGTCTCTGGTCCTGTCTTCTGATGAGCTTTCTAAAGAGTCGCTAGGGAACTCGCCTGGTGGCTGCTTTAGTACTGCATGATCTGATACTTCTTTGTTGTCCTCTTCCTTCTTAGGTGTCCCGACAGGTATGCTATCTTTCTTCGGTGGTTGCGCCAGTGCCCTTCCTTTACAGGGGCTTGGGGGAAATAGCCTAGCAAGTCCAGTTGCTGCTTTTGCTAATTTGTTGGTTGATTCGCTAAAGGTGTGCTTGGCCAAGTCTCGCGCTAGTTGTCTTTCTGCTTTGTCAATTGAGAAGTCCCTCTTTGGCCCTTTTGGTTTCTTAGGTTGCCTTTTCTTGGCAAGGCCTTCTCGTGGGACCTGCTTCCCACTTCGAGTCTCCAGTGACTCAATGGTGTCATGTTGGCAGAGCAGAACCTTCCCTGGTTCTGCTGCTCCCTGATGCAAGCTTCGCTGTGCGACCTTTGTAGGTTGATCAGACCAGGTCCCGGCAGGTTTCTAACCACTTGCTGAGGTTAAAAAAAGGTAACAAGGTCATGCCAGGCCCTAGTCACGCAGCAGTACAATAGGAGCAAACGGCTTGTTAATCAACAAGAAGCAAGTACTACTTACTAAAGGAGGCTTCGAACAGGGTGTGATAGGAGATCAGAGAAGTAACTGTTGAACCAAGTATATTAAGAATCCTGGCAGTCGCAGTCGGCTGTTTCCATCGCGGGAATCAGTGGTCTTTAAATACAGTCTATTGCTTGTCTCCAGTATGAGGGATATTCCAAAACGTGGTGTGTATCAACCGATAGCACAGGAAACTATACAAGTATCGAACAATACTGTGAAACCCAAACATAAAACAAGCTGTGTATCAACTGATAGCACACAGAACAACACAAGTGTCGAACGATACTGTGCAACCGAAACATAAAATAACCTAGTACCCGTACCGCTTACATGATGGCCCAGGCTCCAAGATGAACAGAATTGGCTCGCCGGATACTTAAGTACCTAGGTACAACCGGGAAGCGGTGTTAGCATACTTAGACACCTCTGAAGAGGCAGTTACTCAGCTAGGCCGGGTAACTGGAGAAAGGTGTGGAATGTCTATCGCCGGCAACCGGATAGACAGGGTAACAGCCAAATGTTATCTTGTCCGCCGAACAAGGTTACCCGACTCGCAGGATCTGGATTACACTGCCATGGGGCTTGGGTCATCCTGCCCAACGTCCTGGGTTACCCTACCTTTCAATACGAAGTCTCTCGGGGAGTGCAGGAAACATGACTGGGATGTTTTTCACGTGAAACCACGCAGAATACCAGAATCTGGGGTTTCGGGAGATGCTATTGCGTGAGCTACACAGCTCTGCAGGAGCTGTAAACTGAACACATTATTCCTATCATACCTCTGCAGCAGCGCCATGAGGCTCGGACGTCATGGGTAAATGGTTACGCAGTTGTGTGCAGTCTAGCGAAGAGGAATCTTGCCAGATCTGCTCGAAACACCATATACGTCGCTTCCATCCACTCGATCATAGGCTGTTCGTAGGATATACAAGGGGGCATACAGTGGAAGGTGGAGCACCTCCGGCAAGTTGTGCGCAGTAAAGCGGAGCAAAACTGAGCGACCTAATAGGACTTGACTGTGGGGGTGCCAGGACGGCCCTGAGACTTTTACACCTACCAAGCCCGAAAGTGTTCCCAATGCCATAGGCTCTGCAAGGGAAGTACAGAGGCACTAAAAGCATGATTCCTACTACAGGAAAGGTGGATCCAAGGTAGTGTTCATGGGAAGCGCCTATTAGACCACTCCCAGATGACTGTATCCGGCGGAAGACACCGGAAGTCCGACAACTATGAATAGTGGATAGACGAACTGGTCGCGGTAGCTTCCGTGGCCAATTAGGGATCAATGCATATGAGGAGGGTGTTATAGATAGTCTAGTTCATGTGGCATCTTGCCTGTTAGCCATCGGCAAGACTCCAATGCGCAGAGGTTTTCACTCTGGCCGGAAAATGGCAATGTAGAGCAGAAATAATAACCGCATAAGTTGAGCGCTGACTAGAGTGTGTTGACACATGCATGGCCGAAGCGTGTACCAGGAGACCTGCCGGACCACCCTTAGCCAAGAAGTGTGTGCTCGAACAGTTGAAGTAAACTCATGGGGGAGTTCCTGGCATAAGATAAAACTACCTGAAAGTCCATGCGGGAACTCTCCTACTCCAACAATCAATCCTCTCAAGACCTTAATTAAGTGAAGCGTCAGGCTTAATGATATTAAGTTTTACCATTTTCTTTACTCTTCCATTTGGATAAACTTTTGGCGATAAGTTTGAAGTTTTTTGGTGCTGTCGCAACCTTGGGATCCATCTTCCTAGGGGTGCCCCTGTTACAGTAACCAATCATATATGAATGATAGGGATTGTCCACTTCTTTTTGCAAGCATCAGAGGACTTTACAGAAGGAGTTTTCATGTTGGGCCTTTTTTTTTTGTACGCCAGCCTAGAACTTGTTTGTAGACCATTGGGGGATATTTGGCCTGACAGGAATGTATCTGCTTCGCTGGCTAGTCTGTCTTGCTGGCATTATGTTTTATCTGACTTGTTGTAGTTTCTGCTCTGCTTTTTGAATTTACAATTTGGTAGACACTCTTGTATTATATATTTCTATCTTGCTTGCTTCTGTTTATATTTAAAAAGAAGTGAGCAATTGTTCTATTTTTACGAGACTTTTGCGTTTATTATTCTTTTTTTGTTTACTTTCTCAGATTGTAAGTCTGGCTCTGATGAGATGTTGTTGACTTTAGCCTTGAGTTATACTCTATGTCTTACTCAAAAGTCACTCTAATACACTAATGTGCCATTCTCTTTGTCTTAAACCTTATTCTAACTTTCTAGCCCACAGTTCAATTATTTAAGTTTTTATAGTGTGTAGAACTGTCTTGATAGTTGCAGCAGTAGTCAGTGAGCAATTGCTATACCCTCAGCCACACTATGATGGACACTAAAGACCGACATTTCTTGCTTAATGCTTGATGGTACAAAATCTGTGTCTTTACCCTAGTATTTGCTTCATAAAGGAGACAATGTTTACAGGATTGTGGGTGGTATCATAACTCTTTAGCAGTTGTATGGTGAATTTAGTCCAATTATTTTATATTTTACAGTATGTTTATGGTTAACTTTAATATTCTAATTTTGGTCATCTTTGTGTTTATTTCAAATACCTGGTACAATAAAATCCTGAAAAACACCACATCCTCGCAGAGGAGCTAAACACTGAAGATGGTGGAGGTACTATATTTGGGTACGGTTGTGTCTAGATTAATAAGTCCGGGGACGGTTCAGGCAATGGTAATGAATTGATTACCCCTCCTGATTTTGGGTTTCTCTTCTAATATTTGAATGAAAAAAAGTTCATAGCAAAGTTGTGATTTGATCTATAGCTAGTCAAGAAAATAAGGTAATCATTTTAAGCTCGTAATGAATAGATAGATACTTAAGTAGTACGAAATAGAATATAGATAGGTTTTTATACTGATTTGTAAGTAACAAGAGTGAGGAATCCTTTAGTTCTAATAATATCATATTTTGATTACTAGTATCCCTAAATTGAATATATATTAGACGAACTATACGAATATTAATTCTGCAAGGTATTATATCTGAAACAGATGCAATTATAATATAAATAGTGCTACGATTTATTTAGTTTTGATAAGAATATAATCTCTATTAGCAATTACAAGTCACTTTAATATATATAAAAATTGTATTGCTATTATCACGGCCACCTGGTATCAGGATTACATGGTACTGGAGGTTTGAGTTGCATATAGGCATTGCTGGTTTCAGGTAGCAAAAGCGTTGCCACCAAAGGCCGGGATATAAGGGAAGGGATTGGTAAGTAGGTCCGTGCAACAGTGCAATGACCCAGCATACATGAGCTATGGTAGGCGCAACCTACACCCATACAGGTAGCCCGGAGGCGAACTGGTAGGAACCGGCAGGCAACTGGGTACTTGAGCTACGGAGACCCGATGGCCCGGGCTCCGAGATGAGCAGACTTAGTGGGCACAAGTATTTGGGTACATGGCTACACCCGAGATTGGTGTCAGCATACTTAGGGACCTATAAGGGGGCAATATACCGCTAGGCTGGGTAACTGGAGAAAGGCCCAGTTTGTCTATCTCCGGCAGTGGTATAGAATAAGGGTAACAGGAGAAAGTCCACTTGTACACCAGACAAGATTACCCTACCCTCAGGACTGGGTTACCCTACCTTGAGGCTTGGGTTACCCTGTTCAAGGGTCAGAGTTACCCTACCTTTCAACACGAAGGCCCTCGGGGAGTTTGGGAAAAATGACTGGAATGTTTGTCATACGAAGCCCTGCAGAATACGGGAATCTGGAGTTCCGGGAGATGCTATTGGGCGAGCTACGCAGCTACGAAGAAGCTGTAAATTGGAGACATTTTTCCTATCATGCCCCTCCGGCCCCGCCTTGAGGCCCGGACGTCATGGGCAAACGGTTGCGTAGTTGTGTGCAGTCTAGCAAAGCAGGAGATTGGGAGACCTGCTGGCAACACCGTATACGTTGCTGCCGTCCGGTCGACCGTAGGCTGTTCGCAGGATATAAAAGGGGGCATGGGGTGGAAGGTGGAGTACCTCCTCCAAGTTGTTTGGAGTAAAACGGACCAAAACCGGCGGAGTTAACGGGAGTTAACCGTAGGGGTCCCGAAGGTGGTCCTGGGTGGTACTGGGGCGACTGGGAGGGCTTTACACCTACCAAGCCGAAAGGTCTCCCCAACGCCATAGGCTCGAAAAGGGAAGTGCAGAGACACTAGAAGCATGATTCCTACCACAGGTGAGATGGATCCGAGGTGGTGGTCATGGGTAGCGCCCATTGGACCGCTCCCGAACTACCATATCCTGCGGAAGACATCGGAAGCCCGAGACTCATGAATAATAGATAGATAAACCGCTCACGGTAGCTTCCAGTGTCAAGTAGAAATCAACGCACATGGGAAGGGTGTCATAGATAGTCTAGTTCAGCAAGGTGTCTTGACAGTTAGCCATTGGTAGGTCACCGATGCGCAGAAGTTTTCACTCCGGTGGGCAGAATGGAAATGCGCCGCAGAAACGATATGCACATATGGTGAACGCCGACTAGAGAGTGTCGACACACGCATGCCGGAAAGGGGTGCCAGGAGGCATGTCGGACCACCCTTAGCGGAGAAGGGTGTGCTCGAATAGTTGGAGTAAAGTGATGGGGGAGTTTCTGGCATAAGATAAAACTACCTGAAAGTCTATGCGAGAACTCTCCTACTCCAACAATCAATCCTCTCGAGACCTTAATTGAGTGAAGCGTCAGGCTTAACGATATTAAGTTTTACCGTCTACTTAACTCTTACATCTGTGTAAACTTTTGGTGATAAGTTTGAAGTTGTTTGGTGCGGTCGCAACCTGGGGATCCATCTTCATAGGGGTGCCCCCGTTACAGTATATCGTTAAGCGAGCTCCTCGCTTAACTCCTCTCCTGATTAATTGTTTGTGACCTTCGGCACTGACCTTGCGTGAATACTGGTACCCTTGTCTAGAACAAGTAGCCCAGGGTGGAAAGCGCAATGGCTAGTACTGAACTTCGAACCAGAATGGAATCCAACCCGGATTCAGACCTTGACCTTGACGGGAACAGCGCCAACAAGTTTCGTGCGTCGGTTTTTGCGGATGTTCGTGGTATTGACTGGGATGGCCATCAGTTGCTCTTAGAGGCCGCTCCTATTCAATTACCTGCTGAATGTCTTGACCTCCTGATTCCAGACCCTCACGCCGCGGCGCTCTCATTTTTTCAAGACCCTACCCTAGTCCATAACATGCTTCCTCCCCTGCTGCACGGAGTTCCACTTGGCGAGTTCTCCCACGAATTGGTGGAACCTTACATCGTCCGGGAAGTACCCAAGTCGATTGAGGAAGCGAAGCGGGAACTGAAGAACTGGAACCACCAGCGGCAGCAGGTGTCCCCAACACAGATTACCATGGCAGCGGTGGAACGGATGAAAGTCCAGCAGGAGGCATACCTGCGGATGATAAGGGATCAGGAAGCATTGAAGACTCGGATGACAGCTTTGGAAAAGGCTTTCGAGGGCGGGTATAGTATTGATACCGAAGATGACGTACTGATGTTAGAGGCAGCGCCCCCACTCCCGCTCGTCCATACCAAGCCCGAGAACTTCGGCATGGAGTTGGCTATGGGAGGCAAAGACGACCAGCGCAGGGCATATTTGAGCCCAACCGGCATACGAATGTTGGAAAGCCTGAAAGGTGACAGGTATACCTATACCTCTTCCTTCCCCAGAGCATCTACCGGCTCCCTGTCGGTCCCCCCCTCAATTGCCTGCAGTCGGTTGGGCAGCCCTACGGTCGGGCCAATGGACGGACGTCGCATAAGAAAGAGGACCTCCAAGGCGTAGGGCATTACAGTACCAGATACGCCTGACCCTACACCTCGACCGACCCCTGCTCCTATCATCCCTCCCGCAACACCTTCAGGTGCAACTCCCATACCGTCCATCGCCGCCCCATGACCCACACCTTTCCGCGTTTCATTGCCCGCTCCTGATACCTTCCCTGCCACAGCTTTCCCGCCAGCAGTATCGGCTACCCCAGGGTACCAGCCACTGTGTGCAGCTTCACCTGGATTCTTTGAACAGGTAAGACAACAGGAAGAGCGAGCACCCATGGCTCCCTCACGAGGGACTCCGATCCCTCGACCTGGGACACCCCCTCGCTCCGTCCCTTGGGCACCAGTGATCCCTTCTGCCCCCTCGAAACCCAGTCTTCCTTCTGTGCTCCCTACGATCACAAGCGGTGAGTCGGACAGCCAGGACGAGTTCTGTTTGTCGGGCTGCAAATCAGAAGAGACCCGCATGGGGTGGATTCATTACCACACCTATGGGTGCAGAAAGGAACAGTGGACCCCGGTAAGGCACCGGAGAAGACAGAAAGAAGGAGATGGACACCCAACATGTGGGTATTGTGGCTGATTGAGGCACGCTGGCCCGCCGATGCAACCCCTGAGCTGCCCGGAGTTACAGGCATTCCTGCGGGTAACTCAGGCGGCGCCTAACCCAGCTCCAGAGAGTGGGCGACGCCCTGTTCCCCCACCGGCAT
>PYWC01000131.1:226775-242322 GCA_003182015.1 Tuber magnatum
ACAAACTGGTCGGGTGTTGTGTCTGACAACCAAGGGATATACCCAAGTAGTGAACTCTGGGTTAAGGAATGGGAGGGAATCGGGCAACAGATTCGAGAAATGATTCAGCGGGCACAGGAAAGGCAGCCGAAATGGCATGACCACAAACGGCTGCCATCCCCGGACTATGTTGCCTTGGAAGATGTGGCTGCGGGGCGGGCTAAGAAAGCGGACCGCGTGATGTTGAACCGGAGGAACATCCGCACCAAGCGTCCCATGAAGGAGCTGGACCACCGGGTGTTTGGCCCTTTCGTGGTCAAACATCGGGTGGGTACCCGAGCATACGAACTCCAATTGCCAACCCGATGGAGCATGCACCCGGTTTTCAATGTCACGCTGCTGGAACCCTATCGCGAGGATCCGGAATCGGGTAGGATCAAGGAGGTCCCTACCCCAGAGCTCATGGACAATGAGCCCAGTTGCGTTATCGAAGCTGTTGTGGACAGTCTCTGGTATGTTGGAACCAAGGCGAAGTTTGCGTCTCGCTTTGTCACGTACCTGGTTTCACAGGAAGGCTATCGAGGTGCGGAGAACTCATGGGAGCCCTATGAGATGCTAGAAGGGACAGGCTTACAGGCCATGCTAGATTTCCACTAAAGATATCCGTCCAAGCCCAGGGATTATCGGGTCTTGGTGGAATCAAGTCGTGGAAACAAAAGACGACGCTGCACGGTCCGGGACGGACCTTAGAGAAGAGGGGAGTGATGTAACGACCCAGCATACATGGGCTATGGTAGCCGGAACCTACACCCATACAGGTAGCCCGGAGGCGAACTGGTAGGAACCGGCAGGCAAGTGAGTACTTGAGCTACGGAGACCCGATGGCCCGGGCTCCGAGATGAACAGACTTAGTGGGCACAAGTATTTTGGTACATGGCTACACCCGAGATTGGTGTCAGCATACTTAGGGACCTATGAAGGGGCAATACACAGCAAGGCTGGGTAACAGGAGAAAGGCACAGTGTGTCTATCTCCGGCAGTGGGATAGAATAAGGGTAACAGAAGAAAGTCCACTTGTCCACCAGACAAGATCACCCTACTCTCAGGACTTGGTTACCCTGCCTTGAGCCTTGGGTTACCCTGTTCAAGGATCAGAGTTACCCTACCTTTCAACACGAAGTCCCTGGGGGGGTTTGGGAAACATAAATGGAATGTTTGTCATACGAAGCCATGCAGAATACTGGAATCTGGGGTTCCAGGAGATGCTATTGGGTGAGCTATGCAGCTACGAAGAAGCAGTAAATTGCAGACATTATTCCTATCATGCCCCTCCGGCCCCGCCTTGAGGCCCGGACGTCATGGGCAAACCCTTGCGTAGTTGTGTGCAGTCTAGCAAAGCAGGAGCTTTGGAGACCTGCTTGCAACACCGTATACGTTGCTGCTGTCTGGTTGACCATAGGCTGTTCGCAGGATATATAAGGGGGCATGGGGTGGAAGGTGGAGTACCTCCTCCAAGTTGTTTGGAGTAAAACGGACCAAAACCGACGGAGTTAACGGGAGTTAACCGTAGGGGTCCCGAAGGTGGTCCCGGGTGGTACTGGGGCGACTGGGAGGGTTTTACACCTACCAAACCTAAAAGTGTCCCCAACGCCATAGGCTCAAAAAGGGAAGTGCAGAGACACTAGAAGCATGATTCCTACCACAGGTGAGGTGGATCCGAGGTGGTGGTCATGGGTAGCGCCCATTGGACCGCTCCCGAACAAAAAAATCCTGAGGAAGACATCGGAAGCCCGAGACTCGTAAATAGTAGATAGATAAACCGCTCACGGTAGCTTCCGGTGTCAAGTAGAAATCAACGCACATGGGAAGGGTGTCATAGATAGTCTAGTTCAGCAAGGTGTCTTGACAGTTAGCCATTGGTAAGTCACCGATGCGCAGAAGTTTGCATTCCGGCGGGCAGAATGGAAATGCGCCGCAGAAACAATATGCACATATGGTAAACGCCGACTAGAGAGTGTCAACACACCCATGCCGGAAAGGGGTGCCAGGAGACGTGTCGGACCACCCTTAGCGGAGAAGGGTCTGCTCGAATAGTTGGAGTAAAGTGATACGGGAGTTTCTGGCATAAGATAAAACTACCTCCACATCTGTGCGAGAACTCTCCTACTCCAACAATCAATCCTCTCGAGACCTTAATTGAGTGCAGCGTCAGGCTTAACGATATTAAGTTTTACCATCTACGTTACTCTCACATCTGTGTGAACTTTTGGCGATAAGTTTGAAGTTGTTTGGTGCTGTCGCAACCTTGGGATCCATCTTCCTAGGGGTGCCCCGTTACAAACAGAACCCAGTGGAACCTAATGGGAGATAGTGGCCATGTCCAAGGAAGGGTTTAGAGCAAGGGGGAGTAGTTTCTGGAGGATTTCTTTTATCTATATAAGAAGGGTATGCCCCTCTTTGTTTACTTTCTTTATACAACCTGGTATTTTCTTACCTACACTAGTACTTAGGATTTCCAAGTCTCTTGACTTCGGGTCACCTGAATCCATGAACACTGACCCTGAACCCCTGAACACACATCTCCAATCCCCTGAACCTGAGTACAAACAGGTTTTTTTTGTACACGTACCTCTGAACCTAGCCTTGTCCCCAGTGGTGTGCCTTGAACTGTCTGCCTGCAGTCACACATGAACCTTGCCCATTACACAAGGTTGCATCTATGAGGAACTCACCCACACCACGCCATGTCTCGCCCCCTTAATGTCACCCAGGGGCTCCTTAGAAATGTGAGGCAAGCTGCCAGTTTCTCTGACGAAGAGATAGGGAACCATACAAATGAATGGTCGTTCAACGACCTGGTCTGTCTCCGGGACCTCCTGCTCCAGACTGTGATCTCCCCGCACCGCCCAGGTTCCCCACTGTACAGCAGTTACCACAACCGCTCCTCAGTCTTAACAAGGAGCTCCTGACCCTCCTCCTGGAAGGACAAGGTCTCGAAGCCTACCTCCCTACCACTGAACCAGGCCTCAACTGAGCCAATGCCACCATCAGCTCGCTTAACCACGCTTTTGCCAATGCACCCACTGATGCTTCTGCTGCAGGGCCTGGTATAGGCGAAAAGGTCTCCATCCCCAACCCAGAGAAGTTCGACAGTACTGTGAACCAGTTCCGCCCTTTGGCTACCCAACCCTACATGATGCTTGGTGGGGACCACCACCAGTTCAATCATGAATAACACCTTTTGACCTTCACCATCGGTCTTCTCACTGGTCTGGCCTTCTTACAGGTCGAGCCCAACGTGGTGCCTGAGAGTATCAACTATGCCGATACTGAAGCATTGCTAACCGAAGTGGCATGTGCCTTTGGTGACCCTAATTGTATGGCAATAGCGGAAAGAGGACTGAGGAACATCTACCAGAAGTACTGGACCTTCGTGAAGTACTTGGCAGATTTCCAACACTGGGCCACCAACCGCGCTTAGAACAAGGCGGTGAAGCACACCTCCGTCTACGAGGGCCGCAGTGACAAGCTGAAGAATACCCTCGTGAATATTGCCGACCCACCCCCGAGGCTCTTATTGACGACACCAACCTCCTGAAAATGTTGGACAACGATATCTGGGCCAGTGTGGCCAACAAGAAAGGTTCCACCTCCTCCCTTCCTGGTGCAATCCGGCCGCCACCCAGCCCCAACAAGCCGCTCTAGCCCCAACCACTACAGCCACTCACATGGCTCCTGGTCCCATGGACCTATTCTGTGGCCGACGCACCCTCACCACTGCCCAAAGGCAAGAAAGCATGAGGGGAGGGTTGTGCCTCTACTGCAGGGGACATGGACACATGGCTTGTTAGTGACCAAACAAGAAACCATGACACATGTATGGTGCCACCACCTCCTCCTTCGACCCTCCGGTGGTGCCAGAGAATACAAGGCCTGAGTCCCAGCAGTCGGAAAACCAGTTGTCCCATGTGCAGAACACAGCACTGACATGGGACCTGTTAAGTCTTTTCATCGCTTGTTTTTATCTTGTTTGTGTTTGAATCAAATGGAAAATGGAATTGAGGATAACCACTTGGTAATCGCCTGTGACATCATAGATAAACAAAAGGTAGTCTGATCCCATGCTCTTGTTGACTCTGAAGCAACTAGATATGTATTCATAAACAAAAACTTCGCTAGCTATCACCACCTCCCTCTGTACAAAATCTCGGAACCCATTCAACTAGCGGTGATAGACGGAAGACCAATTAGTTCTGGCACCATGACCCACCTTACCAAGATCAACCTGAGAATTGATGACCACCTCGAATTCCTTCCCGCCTTCATCACCATACTTGGCAGTTACACCCTGACTCTTGGTATCCCCTGGCTAAAGAAAGATGATAGAACAATATGTTTTACTAGCAACACTATCACGTTTGAGTTGGACTATTGCCGGGAAAACTGCACCCCAGATGTGATCGGCAATCAGCGGGTGGAAGAAGACATCTCACATGTCCTTAAGGTACATGCTGCTCAACGCAGCTTGGGGCACAATGTACTAGGCGAGCAGGAGACCAAAGCAATTGCCCTACCAGAATATCACGACTTTCTGCGGTTGTTTCTCAAAAAGGAACCATCCCAATTGCCCTCTTGCCGACATACCGATCATACGATCCCTCTGATACCGGATTTCATGCCCTCTTTTGGCCCCTTTACAACCTGTCACCCCCTGAGCTAGAAGGCTTGTGTGGATAGCTTGACGAGAATCTCGACAAAGACTTCATCCAACCCTCAACCTCACCCACCGCCTCTCCCATCCTCTTCAGCACGAAGAAGGATGGCTCATTGCGCCTTTGCTAGACTACCGTGGCCTGAATCAGGGTAATGTCAACAACAGTGGTCCCCTTCCCTTCCGAACTGTGACCTTCATGCAGATCACCAAAGCCATGATCTTCGCCAAACTGGACATCAGTGTGGCCTAAATCAGCTAAGGATGAAGGAGGGTGAAGAATGGAAGACCGCCTTTCAGACATGGTATGGATTATATGAGTCTAAGATGATACCTTTGGTCCTCACCAATGCTCTTACTACCTTCTAGGCCTATATGAACAAGGGGCTGCGGCCTGGCTGGGACTGTTTCTGTAGTGCCTACCATGATGACATCCTGATATACAGCAGGATCAAGGAAGAATACATCGTGCATACCAGGTGCGTCCTGGACCCACTGATCAACCTGGAACTGGAGGTCAAGATGCAAAAATGCGAGTTTCACGTACACCGGGTAGAATACCTGGGTTTTATCATTACCACCCGGGGTATCTGCATGGATAAGGACAAAGTGGAAACCATCATAGCATCGCCCATACCAGACCGCGTGAGTGATATATGCGCTTTCCTGGGTTTCAGCAACTTTTACTCCTGATTCATAGATGCCTTCTCCTGTCTGGGCTGTCCCTTGACCGGATTAATCAAGAAGGACAAACCTTTTGTTTGGACTCTGGAATGTCAGCAAGCATTCAATAAACTCAAAGCTGTATTCACCTACACCCCTGTCCAGGCTCACTTTGACTTCTTCAAGGATGGAATCATCGAAACTGATGCCTCGGACTTCGTATCGGCAGGTATCATGTCCCAGCAAGGCAACTAGGGTGTTCTGTACCATGTCATCTTGTACTCCCAGAAACACAATCCTGTCGAGTGCAACTATGACATCTACGATAAGGGGATGACAGTGGTCATACAGGCCTTTGAGCAATAGAGATGCCATCTGTTTGGAAGAGAGGTAATGATCCTGACTGACCACCTGAATCTGAAGCATTTTACCACCAAAAGACTCCTCAACCACAGACATGCCTGATGGGCAGAGTTTCTCACCTAGTGCAGCTACGAGATCGAGTACCAACCTGGGAAGTTGAATGGCAAGGTGGATGCTCTGACTTGAATGAAAGAAGAGACGCAGGAGGAAGCAGAGGAACAAAAGAATCACCTGACTTATGTGCTCTTCAAGTCCCAGCCTATGGGTTTGTTGACGAACCTCATGCGGCAAACTGGAGCATTACCCCTGGAAGCTGTCTGGCATAAGACGTATGAAGCTGATCTGGTACTCAACCAGATTCTGAAAGCGCTTGACCAGGGCGACCAGCACTCCTGTCTGATCTCTATCGCAGACTGTAAGTGTAAAAGAGAACATCTGCTATTCTCCGATTGTCTATATGTACTCCGCCATGATCACTTACAACTATGATTGATCTAAGAGACTCATGGCGTCTCTCTGTCAGACATGCGGGAAGGGCCAAGACTCATGAATTAGTCTCCAGCTGCGGCTACTAGCCCGGCATGCGTTATGACATAGGAAGATTTTTCAAGAACTGCTACACCTATCAGCAAAGCCATACGTCTTGCCGTGCCCCTTCAGGTATCTTGCACCCCCTACCTATTCCCAAAACAGCCTGGGAACATGTCTCCATGCACTTCGTCAGTGGTCTTCCTTGAAGCCCAGGTCAAGACACAATCCTTGCAGTGGTCGACCATCTTACCAAGATGTGCCACCTGATTGCCTACGGGATGACCATAGATGCCCCTACGTTAGCCAAGCTTTATCTAGGACATGTTTGGAAACATCACGCCTTCCTGCAACTGTCACCTCCAATCAGGGCACCCAGTTCACCTTAGAGTTTTGGGATGCAGTGTCCTGCCATCTATGAACCACTCATAAGCTGTCAATCATGTTCCATCCCGAGACTGATGGCCAAGCATAACGCATCAAGGCCATCATGGAACAATACCTGCGAACCTTGGTCAACTACTAGCAGGGCTACTGGTCCCTGTGTCTACCTATAGGTTAGTTTGCGGTGAACAACCACGCCTCTGAGATAACAGGCCTCCCTCCCTTCTTTGCCAACCACGGACATGACCCTAGGATGGACTTCCTAGATACACCCCCTACATACCCCAATAGCCAGGGGGCAGGGCATTTCATCAGCCACATGTAGGACATACATGACCACTGTCGCTGCGAGATCGCTTCCGCCCAAGACCGACCACTGGAATATGCGGACCAGGGATGACTGCTGGCTCCACACTTCCAGCCCGGAGATCAGGTTTGGCTCACCACTAGGAACATCCACACCCCGCATCCCTCCCTCAAGCTGGACAACAAGCACCTGGGACCCTACCTAGTGACAGCGCAAATTGGAACCCACGTCTACAGCCTCAAGCTCCTCTCTTCAATGCCCTTCCACAATATGTTCCATGCATTGTTGTTGGACCCTGCAGCCCAGAACCCCCTTTCAGGACAAGCAGTACCACCTCTCCCGTCAGTGGAAGTGGATGGGAAAGAGGAATAGCTGGTGGACAACATGTTGGACTCCAAGATGGCCTAGAAACATCTCGGTTAGTTGGTAAAGTGGAAGGGTTATGAGGAAGCTACTTGGGAACTGGCGGAAGATGTAAATAGCCTCACTGTCATTGAAGAATTCTACCTACAATACCCGTACAAACACGGCCCTCTTACTGACTAGACCAGGAGTAACGCATCTCAGAGGTCTTCCCCATCGGGAGGCAGAGCTAGTGTCCTGGCTACCTGGTATCAGAATTACCTGACACTGGAGGTTTTGGTTGCGTATAGGGATTACTGGTTTCACGTGGCAAGAGCGTTGCCACCAAAGGAGGGGATATAATAGGAGGGATTGGTTAGTGGGTCTGCGTAACAGAACCCAGGACAACCTAATGGGAGATAGAGGCTAGGCCCGAGGAAGGGTTTAGGGCAATGGGGAGTAGTGATCGGGAAGATTTCGTTTCTCTATATAAGAAGGGTGTGTCGCCCTTAGTTTGCTTTCTTTACACAACCTGGTATTTTTCTACCTACACCTGTACTTAGGATTTACAAGTCTCTTGACTTCACATCACCTGAATCCATGAACCCTGACGCGGAACCCGGGAACCCATGTCTCCGATCCCCTGAACCTGAGTGGAAATATATTTTGTTCGTACACCAGGCCCTGAACCTAGCCTAGTCCCCCGTGATGTACCTTGGACTGTCTGCCCACCATTGCGCACGGACCTTGCCCATTACCGTTACACTCTATAGCCTCTAGACAGTCTAACAGGTAGACTATATACCAAGTTTCTCCTCTTATTGAAATATTATAGTTGAATAAGTAAGAAGGCAATTTTGCTATGGTTGAAATTATCTATAGCCTGTACCTTACGGGATGCACCCATGTAACACTTGTAAGAAGTGGGAGTAAGGGGTTGTGAAAACTGTAACGTGTTGGGGCCAGGCCCTAGTCAAGTAGCGGTATGATAGGAGCAGATGGCTTCTTGTGTAATGGGGGCACCGCGAGGGAGATGGATTCCAAGGTTGTGACTGCACCCAACAACTTCAAACTTAGCGCCAAAAGTCAACACAAATGTAAGAGTAAAGTAAACGGTAAAACTTAATATCGTTAAGCGTGACCCTTTTATCAATTAAGGTCTCGAGAGGATTGATTGTTGGAGGAGGAGAGTTCCCGTATAGGCTTGCAGGTAGTTTTATCTTATGCCAGAAACTCCCCTATCAGTTTACTCCAACAATTCAAGCACACCCTTCTGCGTTAAGGGCGGTCCAACATGTCTCCGGACACACCCTTCGGGCATGCATGTGTCGACACACTCTAGTCGGCATTCACCTTATGCAGTTGTCTGTTGTGCGGCGCATTTCCATTGTGCCCGCCAGAGTGGAAACCTCTGCGCACCGGCGTCTTGCCAGTGGCTAGCACTCAAGACTCCGCATGAACTAGACTAAATATGACGCCCTTCCAAGGTGCATTGTTCTCTGCTTGACCCCGGACGCTACCGGGAGCGTTTATCTATCTACTATTTACGCTTCTTGAGCTTCCAGTGTCTTCCGCAGGGTACGGTTATCGGGAAGGGGTCCAATGGGCACTACCAGTCACCACTCCCTTGGACCCACCTTACCTGTGGTAGGAATCATGCTTGTACTGTCTCTGTACGTCCCTTTTAGAGCCTATGATGTTGGGGACACTTTCGGGCCCGGTAGGAGTCAAACTCTCCCTGCCGCCCAGGCACCACCTGCGAGTACCTTCACGACCCCTACGGCTAACTCCGCTTAACTCCGTCAGTTTCTGTCCGTTTTACTCTAAACACCTTGGAGGAGGTACTACACCTTCTACCCTATACCCACTTGTATAGCCTGCGAACAGCCTACGGTCGACCGGAGGGCAGTGATGTATACGGTGTTGCCAGCAGGTCGGGAAACCTTCCACACTGTTAGACAGCACACAACTACACGACCGTGCGCCCATGACGTCCGGGCATGAAGGCGGGGCCGGCGGGGTATGATAGGAATGACATCTGCAATTTACAGTTTCTTTGGAGCTGCCCAGCTCACCCGATAGCATCTCCCAGAACTCCAGGTTCCGGGTTTATGTGTGGCTGCGCGTGACAAACATTGCCGTCATTTTTCCCAAACTCCTCGTGAGACTTCATATTGAAAGGTAGGGTAACTCAGGCCATTGAGCAGGGTAACCCAAGCCCCATGCCAGGGTAACCTGATCCAGCCGGTAGGGTAACCTTGTCCTGTGGACACGATAACTCTTCCATGTTACCCTGTCTATCCCCTTGCCGGCGATAGACATATCTGACCTGTCTGCAGTCACCCAGCCTCGCTGACCAACCGCCCCTTCAGAAGGCCCTCAGTATGCTGACACCTCACCCAGGTGTACCCAACTACTTAAGTACCTGGCCAGCTAATTCTGTTTATTCTCAGAGCCTGGGCCATCGGGTCTCCGTAGGTCAAGTACTCACTTGCCTGCCAGTGCCTACCGGTTCGCCTCCAGGCGACCTGTATGGGTGTTGGTTCCGACTGCCATAGCTCATGTGTGCTGGGTCGTTACATCAGTCCCCTCTCCTCTACGGTACGTCCCGTACCATTAGAGTCCTCTCTTATTTCCCCAACTCGATTCCGCTAAGACCCTATGGTCCCTGGGCTGGGATGGATATCTTTCGTGGAAATCCAGCATGGCTTGTAAGCCTGTCCCTTCTAGCATCTCATAGGGCTCCCATAAATTCTGCTCAGCCCCGTAGCCTTCCCATGAAACTGGGTACCGGTCCAAGCTTGATGCAAACTTTGCCTTCTCTCCCCCATACAATCGACAGTCCACCACAGATGCAATAACGTAACTTGACTCGTGCTCCACAAGGTCCAGGGGAGGGACATCCTTGACCCTATCTGATCCTGGATCCCCGCAGTACGGTTTGAGCAATGTGACCTTGAAAACAGGGTGGATGCTCCATCAGATGCGCATTGGCAGTTCACAGGCTCGGTTACCCACCCGATGTTTGACCACGAAAGGTTCAAACAGCTGGGAGTCCGGTTTCTCCATTGGACGCTTCGTGCGGAGCCTTTCTTGGTTCTACACCACGCGGTCCTGTTTCTTAGCTCGCCCAGCAGCCACATCCTCCAAGGTAACATGCTCTGGTAATGGCAACCTTCCGTGGTCATGCCATTTCAGTTTTCTATCCTGTGTCCCTTGAATCGTTTCTCGCATCTCCTGGCGGGTTCCTTGCCATTCCGTAACCTAGAGCTCACTGCTAGGGTGTATCCCTTGATTATCAGACTCCACACCCGACCCGTTTCTCCAGGGGTTAAACCCATAGTTGATCCCAAACGGTGACAACCTGGTGGATTCTGGTGTCGAGGTGTTGTACGCATACTCTGCAAGCGGTAACAGCTAAACCCAATCATCTTGTTAGTAGCAACAGTCACTGCGCAAGTACTGCTACAGCGTCTGATTAACCCTCTCGGTTTGCCCATCAGTCGCTGGATGGAATGCGGGCGAAATGTTTAGTTTCACTTGCAACAAGTGCATTAGACTCATCTAGAACTTGGATGTGAATCGGCCATCTCGATCGGACATGATTGACTCCTGGAGTCCATGAAGGCACCAAAGATCCGCCAGAAATATCAAGGCAAGCACCCTGATTGGTACCTCACTGGTCAGGGTATGAAATGTGCCATTTTCGAGAATCTGCCTAGTATGACCCGGATCTTGGTATACCCTTCAGACTCTAGCAGCACTAGAATGAGGTCCATTGAAATCGCTGTCCATGGCCGTATAGGAATATCAATAGGTTCCAGCAGCCCGAACTTCTTGCGCCTGATGGACCTATTTCTTTGGTACGCATGACATGTTCATACATACTTGGTGATGTGCTTGTCCATCTTTGGCCAATACAAGTTAGCCCTAACCCTGCCAATCGTTTTGTAAGTCCTGAAGTGCCCCGCCATTCTGGAGTCATGTTCAGCCTCCGTGATTGTCTGCTTCAGATTCTGGCCATTGGGAACATACCACCTGTTCTTGTACAGGAGTAAGCCCTTTTCCGTCATTAAATGTCAGTCGACCTCTTTATCATAAGTAGCCATTACCTTCCAGATCCTTAAATATTCCTTGCCTCCCTTTATCGCAACCCGCGGCTGATCCAAAAAGGCAGACTGGAGTCAAAATCCATGGCACACTTGCAACCCTTGTGGTCGCAAGATGTCCCGTTCCTGGCTCCCAACCCACTGTCCAGGGCGAAAAAATGACTGGGGCGGAAAATCACTCCCCTCTTCTGGGTGGCAGTCCCTACACCGCGATAAAGAATCTGTCTTTTCATTCAACTGCCCTTCGCAGTTAACCACCTTTAAGTTAAACGGTTGCAGGAACTCAGCCCCGTGGTGCTGCCTTCGCTTAAGGACCGTGGTACTATTAAAGCACTCCAAATTCTTATGATCCATATAAATCACTAACCGGTCTGTTATGGAGTATAGCAAATAATCCCGTTCCTTGAATGCCGCCACGATGGCAGTCTTTTCCTGGTTATAGATATAATAATTTATCTCCACTGGGTGAAACCTCTGAGTATGATAGGCCACTGGATACGATCTCTCATGTTCACGGAACCGGGAGAGGGCGGCTCCTAATGCAAAGTGACTATTGTCGATTTCGAGCCAGGTTGGCCGTCCAGGGTCAAAATGTCACCGGATCGGTTGGGACGTAAACCCCTCCTTCAAATGGGTGAGGGCCTGCTCACATGCAGGTGTCCATCCCATTGGACATCCTTCTTTGTCAAGTCTGTCAGATGTTTCGCTATCTTGCTGAAACCTTCTATGAACCAATGATAGAAGTTGGCAAAGCCCATAAAGCATTGAATGGTGAGGACGCATGTCGGAGGTGCCCTATCCCTGATTTTCTGCACCTGCTCCGACAACATAGGGATCCCCATATCGGAGATCTTGTATCCGCGGAATTCAACCTCCTGTTTGTGGAAACTGGACTTCTTCATGCTCACACATAGTCTAGCTTTCCACAATTTCTCCATCACACGGCTCACCATGGTGACGTGCTCTTCCACAGTTTCGCAGTAGATAAGGATATCATCCATGTGGGCAATAACTCCTTCATTCATGAGATCCCGAAAGACCTCATTCATCATGCTTTGCAAAGTTGGCGAGGCATTACGCAACCCAAACAGCATGACTGTGTATTCAGACAGTCCATATCTGCACCGGAAGGCCATCTTCCATTCCTCATCTTCCACCATCCTCAGAGAGTAGTAGCCGCTTCTCAAGTCCAGCTTGGTGAACACAGTGCCTTTTCCTAACCTATCTCGCAGTTCATTCATCAATGGTAGAGGGTACTTACTCTTCACCGTGATTTTATTCCGTCCTCGGTAATCTATTACCAGTCTTCATATACCATCTGGTTTTGGCATAAACAGGATAGGGGCTGCTGCCGAGGAACTGGATTGCGGCAGCTTTCCGGTTCGCAGCATGTGATTGAGATATTTCCGCAGTGCCTTAAGCTCCTTTTCCAATAACGGATAGATAGGCCTAAGTGGAGGTTCAGTTCCAGGTTGCAACTTGATTGTATGATTCGACTTCACATGCTCCGGTTGCGCCCCATTCCGTTCTTCACTGAAGATATCCCCCTATGCCTTATGCTCGCGGAGTAGCTTCACTGTAATATCGTCACCTTCCTCATCAGAGAATTGCACAATTCCCAATAGGTACACATTACTAGTCTCTTGGGCTAGTAACTCTTTATTGGTCATGAACACTGACCGCCCCGGCTCTGCCTGGCAGTTAGCCTTGCAGAAATCTGAGTGCCAGGTTACTGATACTCTCTTCCAAGCTATGTCTGGGTTATGGTCTCTCAACCAAGGCATAGGTAGGTATGCATCCACCTTAGTGTCAGGCATATCCGTGACTTCAAAGCGCATCTCATTGTGGTGGTCGCCTATGGTAATCCCCCGTGACTTGGTATAGTGTACACCCGACCCAGAAATGTGATTACCACTCACGTCGCTTATGGGCACGTATACCTTTCATGATACCCAAGATGCCTGAGTCTCCTCAACCCATCAGCTACTAAGCACCCACCCAGTAGCACCACTATTGAGTAGCAGGTGCGCTTCCACGTTTACCTGTCTAGCTCCGATGTTCCAGTCTAACTTAACCTGCAGGTGGACAGACTTGGCATGATGAGAGAAGTTGTCACGCTTCTGCCTCTTCACTTGTCTTGGGAACTTAGTCATCTTGGCTTGGTGAATTCTTTTAGTATCTTGCCTTTCGATACAAGAGCGGCCACAATGGGTCCATAAACGTTGGGGATTGGGATTCGTCTTTCGTCGATAACTACTATGTTTACTATCATGCCAGCATGATTTCGGGTACTAAACCCTCCTCAGGTAAACTTGAAGATAGCACTGTTTATTTGATCAAGTCCAGCCTGAACCAATTCTGTTTGTACTAAACATAACAATTTTCCCCAAGTTGGATAGAAGTCCGCTGTCGGACCGGTTCCAAGCAGGGCACCCTTGCTTCCCCAATGTCGAGCATCCCCTCTAGCAAGATCTGACCCAGCCTGAACTGAAACATTGTCCTATGACTTACCCATCCAGCTAAGGAAATCCTGAAAGCAATACGTATAACTAGAACAAAGGAAGTAACCAGAAACCCAACAAAGGAGAGATAGCCCAGCCCACCACGCACAGCCCGCAACATCTACCTGACCACCCCACCGGGGTGTGGTCAGTATCAGGGTCGTTTATGCGGTAGAAGAGTACTTGCCCATCTCTGAAGCCACCTCCATAGCTCATGTCCATCCATCCCTCAGGGGTCTATGGCTGCTGGTTAATAAGGTTACACCTTAAGCTGACTGGATTCTTACCTATTCCGAGCCGTCAGTGTCAACCTCCATGATCTGCGGTAATGCCAGGTGGACTTCAAGTATTCTTGACAAGGAAGCTGGAGGTGGCGCTACAATGCCCTATAGTCATTGGTTGGTTCCTGTGGGCTCGCTTAACAGGGCTGCACGGTTCAACCCACGAGCCTGTTGGGATGAACCAACGACTGCAGCCGTCATGGTACACTTTCTCCAAAAGTGACTGTTTCCGCGCACTTGGTGCACTGGTTGTGATTCCTCCGGCGGTCGGTCAAAGTCGACGCGATTTCCTCATATGCTATTGCATACTCAGAAGTCGCTGGCTTTGCCTGTTTCTCCGTGTTGAAATTCGCTGATTTGGCAGAGCTCTTGTTCTGTCTGGCCGCACCTTTCCCTTCTTATTTAACCTGCCAGATGTCGAGAATCTCCCTCCCATTGTTATCTGCGGGCTGAGACCGGAGGGCTGGGTGGATAACGTAGTTACTGAACAGGTTGTTGTCACCAAGCATGTGTCGGACCTTCCAGAGAAGATCAAGGTGCTCGTTCAGGTCGGTCGGATGTGGCTCCTCAAGTGCCCAGATATTCTGAACCTCTTGTGTGATTCCTGACCGTACCTTGTCT
The DNA here is from genome assembly GCA_003182015.1 of Tuber magnatum. Lineage (NCBI taxonomy): Eukaryota > Fungi > Ascomycota > Pezizomycetes > Pezizales > Tuberaceae > Tuber > Tuber magnatum. The sequence goes on from PYWC01000131.1 coordinate 241,565, forward strand.
GGCACCTGTACTGGATCGGTATAGCTAAGCTTATACATATAACCAATCAGGCTATCCAGGTACTTGTCGATATGATGGGGCTTCATTACAAGGTCTCGCCACACGACAAGGGATCGATCACGCGCAGCCTGGTCACTGCCGGAACTTCTTTCTAGCCGTTCTCGCAATCCTTTCCATGTCCGTAAGGGGTTGCTGTCTTAGGCACGGATTCCCATTCGCTTGGCGGCTTCCTTGTTAATGTGTCCATGCAACCTGAGATACGATGCGGACACAGATTCTGGAAGAAGGGGGATCACCAAGTTTACCTTATCCTTGTCGGTTAACTTGCAATCTGTAAAGCATTCAAATTTGACTTCAACCAAGATCAAGAAGCTCGCGAGTTCTGTAACTTTGCCCCTGGATGGAGGGATACCACTCCGCTTCTCCGGCTTCTTGTGCCAGTGTCTTGGTGTAGGCCTAGAAGCTGAACCAGTACTCCTCAGGGCGCTCGCCAGCCTCTTGGCCCAGCGATCCCACCGCCGTTTCTTCTCGTTGGTCTAGTCATCCTTGCGAGCACTGAGGAATGCGGTCAAATCTGGGAGAGAATCTCCATCGCCATCATTATCTTGGCTGTCATGGTCAGAGACCCTTTGATCTCCCCCTGCTCCCACCGTACCAGCTCAGGGTGGTGCATTTCCGTCCCCACTACCGCCAGTATTCCCACCTTGGGACTCCTGGGGCCTATTGTACCCATCAAACCGTTCCTCCTCGTCATCCTG
>PYWC01000131.1:288498-308240 GCA_003182015.1 Tuber magnatum
ATTGGCCCTTCATAGGTCCCTAAGTACGCTGACACCAACCTTGGGCGTAGCCATATACCTAAATACTTGTGTCCACTAAGTCTGCTCATCTCGGAGCCCGGGCCATCGGGTCTCCGTAGGTCAAGTACTCACTTGCCTGCCGGTTCCTATCAGTTCGCCTCCGAGCTACCTGTATGGGTGTAGGTTCCGGCTGCCATAGCTCACGTATTCTGGCTCGTTACATACTGTGAAACCAAAGATAAAACAACCTAGTACGCGTACTAGTTACACTGCGAAAATAAAACTGCAATTGCACCCAATAAAATAACCCGATAAAATCCTAATTGTCCGTAAACTTGCTATTCTCCTGCCTGTCCCCATAGGACCCTTTCCTCTTGATCATCGCTATCCCGCAACAATCTCATGTCGTCCTGCAACATCCATTCCGCCCCTTCCAGACATTTCTCCAAACACACCTGGCAGGCTGCTTCGCAGACATAGGAACCTGCTTTCTTGCAGTGCAGTAGGTCGCAGTAATTTCGCACTGTCCCGTCCCCCGAATCCTCCATTTCGATATCGATCCGCCCGCAATCATCGCAGTAGTCAATGCAAAACATTTTCGAGTATGGCTCCCGTGGAATCGTTCCACTGCGTAGTAGTTCGTCAACAATAATGCGTCATCCCTTGATGCTTATTTCCTTGTAGAACGACCTTTCTTTCTTTTGTAAATCAGTAAAGGTTGGTTAAAGGGTAAAGGTTTTTCTTGCGTTTTCGAGGTCTAGTAGGATGGTTTTTTCTCTGCGCAGCACTTTGAGGGCTGATGGGTGTTATTTATGTCTCCGTGTTGACCTCGCTTATGTGTCGACCTCGCTTAAGTGTTCAGGGGAAGGTGGATGGTACTTAATTTCGGTTTCTTCTGTCTCTATGCACATCTCAGATTTTTCTGTGCTCGGGTAATATCCACTTCCAAAGCGGAATATATCAGACCTTGTTTCGCCCCACATCCATCCCATTGATTCAGTTGTTACTTCTAGGCATTTTGTTGTAAAGATGGATGAATAATCGTTGTGTAAGTTATCATCTAGGGATAATATCACAGTTCACCCACAGTCCCATTAGCTGATGGCGCAGTCTCCCTGGCACTTTCTCATAGTTTGGCATCGCAAGGCAGTTGGATGATGCGTTTCTTTCCTTATTATTCCCAGTACACGGCCTCAGCCAGCCGAGTTAGCTATGCTGGGTCATCTTCGATAACGTGCTTCTCATCCTTGCTGCTTTTGACATTACTTTCAAAATGGGCTGACCAAAATCCATGTTGTATCTTTTCTTCTGTCTCTGGGTGCAGGGGTTCTATTTCTGGCAGGGTTGGGCACCATGCTACGGTCATATGGTTTATTGTAGGGGGTAGCTCGGCCTCTCGTTTGTTGCCGTCTGACCACTAGTTGACCAGTACAATCGCATTTTCTAACACTCCGAGGGGTTCCCAGCTGCTTTCTGTTTCCACATATCCACCCCTTTTTACCAGAAACCAGTCATGATCATAGTGCCTCTTGTAGTCCTGTATAACCTCCAACTCCCATTCTGATTTTTCATTAACTGTAATTGGAGGCGGCTTTGAGAGTCTAACGTGTTCGGGCCAGGCCTTAGTCACATAGTGGTACCATAGGAGCAGATGGCTTTATGATCAACAGGAAGTGAGCATTGCTTGCCCAAGGAGACTTCGAACGGGGTGTAATAGGAGCTCAAAGAAGTAACCGTTCAACCAAGTGTATCTTAACAATGCTGTTAGTCGAAGTCTGCTATTCCCATCCCGGGAATCAGCGGTCTTTAAATACAGCATACCGCTTATCTCCAGTATGAGGGATATTGCATAACAAGGTGTGTATCGACCGATAGCACATGAAGTAATTCACGGATCAACCGATACCGTGAACTAAATATAAGACAAGGTGTGTATCAACCAATAGCCCATGAAACAATACAAGTATCAACTGATGCTATGAAACCAAACATAAAACAATGTATGTATCAGCCGATAGCACACGAAACAATACAAGTATCACGCGATACAGTGGAACCAAAGATAAAACAATGCGTGTATCAAACGATAGCACGCGAAACTATACAAGTATCAAACAATACTATGGAACCAAACATAAAACAACCTAGTACCCATACCAGTTACACACGCAAAATAAAATAAAGATTTCATCAAATAAGACAACTTAATAAAATCCTGATAGCCGGTAAATCTGCTATTCTCCGGAAAGTCTGCTTAGGACCCATCCTCATCCTTATCGCTATCTTGCAACGATCTCATGTCATCCTGCAACATCTATTCCACTCCTTCCAACCATCGTTCCAGACACTCCCCACATGGCACTCCGCGTACAAAGCAACCTGACTACCAGTAATATCGCAGGTCCAGAAGATTCCGTACTATCCAGTCCTTCTATTCCTCTGTCTCGACATTGATTCGTCCGCAACCCTCGCAGTAATTGATATAGAATATTTTCCAGAATGCGCTTTCTGGAATTATCTCGTGGTACAGCAGGTATCCCAAAATGATGTCTTGTCCCTTTATGCTGACTTCTGCGTAGGTTCCCATTCTGTTTCTTTCACGTTAGGATAGGTTTTTCTAACAGGGTAAAGGTTTGTAAGAGGGTAAGGTTTGGAGGTCCGGTAGTGTGGTCTGTTTTCTTCAACGGTTTAGAGGGATGGTGGGTAGTATTTATGTTGCAGTGGTGACCTCGCTTAGGTGTTGGCCTCGCTTAAGTGTCAGCCTCACTTAGGTGTCTTGGGAAAGGGAGGTGCTACTTAATTTCGGTTTCTTCCGTTTCCATGCAACCATCACAATTTTCTGTATTCAGGTAGTACCCGCTACCGAAGGGGAAACATCTGACCCTGATCCTCCCCACATTCGTCCTGTCGATTCCGTTGTTATTTCTAAACATATGTTGCCGATGTGTATGAATGGTTGGGGTGTAAGGTATCGTCTAGTGATAATATCACGGTTCACCAACAGTGCCATTAGCAGATGGCGCAGTCTCTCAGGCACTTGCTCATAGTTTGACATCCTAAGGCTGTTGGATGGTGTGTATTTTCCTCCCACTATTGCCAGTGCTCCGCCTCGGCCAGCCAGGCTAGGTATGCTGCTTCATCTTCCATTACCCGATTTTCATCTTCGCTGCTTTGGAAATAGCTCGTGAAGTGGCCTGAGCAAAATCCGTCCTGTATTCCTTGGTCCGTGTCTAGGCGCAAGTGTGGGATTTCCGGCAGGCTTGGGCTCCACGCTACCGCCACATAGTTTTTCGTAGGGGGTAGCTAGTCCTGCCGTTTGTTCTCATCCCACCATTGATTAACCGGTTCCATCGCCTTTTCCAATCCTTCTAGGGGTTCTCAGCAATTTTCTGTTTCCGGGTACCCTACCCATTTCACAAGGAATTGGTCACAGTCATACCGTCTTCAGTGGTCTCGTATAGTTTCCACTTCCCATTCCGGTTTCTCGTTAACCACGATCAGGGGTGGTTTGTTGTGGCTCCTGGCAGCGAAGGAGATATCATCTTTAGGGTGGTATCTTTTCACGGTGGATGCATGGAATGTCGCTTTACGGTTTCGGTACCTTCTGCCATCCATTTCTACCCAGTAATTTTGTGTATCCTCATCGTATCCGTTTATCTTGAAGGGTTCACGCCAGCGCGCTTGCTATTTCTTGCTACGTCCCGATCCTGTTGCGAACAAACTTCCATATACCAGTAACAGATTACCCTTTCCTATGGGTGTATGTTTTCTGTGTCGTTTTGCTGCCATTCTCGAGCTTCGAAATCGTGCCATTTTAATCGTATTGAATGCCACGTTCCAGATTGCTTGGTGCATGTTTAACAATTTTTCAGCGGCCGGTACTGCAGAGTTCTTGAGGTTTGCCACAGGCAGTATGGGGTAATTCTTTCAGAAAATGGCCTTATATGGTGACATACCGTGAGTTTCCAACCATCCTGCATTCAGGTATGCTGGTGTCTCTGGTATGGCATCAAATCAATTGTTTTGTTTGGCGTTGACCAGGTTTCAGAGAGCTGTCTTCAATTCTCGAATTTTTCTTTTGACCTGTCCATTTGTTTCATGATGGCCTGGTTCCACCTTGATAGGCTCCGTGCCTAACAATCAACAATGTAGTCTCCACACATGTGACTCAGATCTTGGGTCCGCATCGCTTACTAGAGATGTTCGGTAGGCATGGGGGGTAAACATTTTGTTGCGTTGAAGTTCCCAGGTTGTTATTGCTGTTACTTGCTTGATTGTAGGTATAAGCCACGTGATTCCTAAAAACCTATCCATCGCAACTAGGATTGTGTTGTATTCCTATGAATTGTAGAAGGTTTCTGCAAACTCAATGGTTCTTGATTCGAAGATTTCCGATGGCAGAGCAATTGTCTGAGCCTTTCCTTCTGGCAATTTTGTAGGCTCCTTATTTACCTGGCATGTGTGGCACTAGGTTACATATGCTCTAAAGTCTTTCCGCATTTCAGGCCAAAATAGGTCCTCCGCTGCATACCATAAGTTTCGTTCAAGACTGTCGTGGCCTTTGTTGTGAATTCGGCTACGGACATATTCTCTTAACATTGTATTTCCGTATGTGGGGCCTTTCGGGACATACAGGCAGCCTTCCCCGGATCTGGTTTTTACGTATCACATTCCTTTTGCAACCTTGTAAGACGACAAGTCTCCTGTGGAGTCCATAGTCTTATTTAACTTCTACCAAATTGGTTCTTCCCAGTATGCGGCTACCATGTGCGCCCAGAACGTTCCGACCATTTCATTGACTGCTTGTAAGGTGTTGCGTTCATCTTGCATCTCGCTTCCTCTGGTTGTGTCCGGTAGGTCTTCCTCCTCGTTGTCTTTCAAGATATCATATAACCCACGCCGGTATTCCGTCATCGTCGGGGGCATTACTGGAACTATTGTCTGCTTGGTAAGGCTTTCTAGCCGTTCCACTTGTCTGATGGGTGGTGGGCTATGAGATACTAGCATTCGGAAAGCCGCTATTGTCTTGGCTGTAAGGTTTTCTATTGGTTCTGCCTGCGGCATTTGGAATGCTGCGGCTTCCGGGTTTAGCAGTACCGGAATTGCATAAGATCTGGGCATCAGCTGGGCAAGGGTGGACCGCCCTTGTCCCGCACTAACTGGTCTTCCACCGATCTGTTGTTCCCGTTCCCCGTTATTAATTTCGGGGGACTCCGGAGGGCGCAGGTCGATTTCTGTACTTGATGGGCTTGGTCCTTCACTAAGCGGGTAAGGGGTCGACCTTCTCCATTGTCTAGGATGGTTGTTCGTGAATTCGATCGCAGTTTGGTGATATGGGCAATGGTCCATATAAGAGTGTGAGAAGTGTAAGGTGCTATGTTGGAGTTCTTCCGGTGGCATACTTTACAGAGTACACTGGCCACCCCAAACGTTCCCTGCAGTAATTGAGCAGGGCTTTCAGGAGGTACAGGGGCCTCGTTGGGGTACTCAGTACAGGAAAAGGGAGGGGAAGTAGGGGAGAACTCATGCATGGGCTCGGTTGTGTTTGATTCTGACTCGTATACTGTGTGATCCGAGGTGTCATTCGATTCCTTCGTACAATCATGGACGTAGAGTAGATCCAAGTCTGATTCTCCCTTGTATACCCAGGAAAGGGCATCAGCTAAATATTTCGTGCTACCTGGTGTGTAGACTATTTTAGTGTCGTGTTTTCCCAAAGCACTTTGCAATCTGACTTGCTCTCTGCTTGGGTTCTTTGCCGTTCATAGGTCTGTTAAGGGTTGGTGGTCTGTAACTATTGTAAAGGAATTTCCCATTAGTACATTGTGGAACCGATTAAGAACTTCCACTATAGCTAAGGCCTCTTTATCGGTGGTCCCATAGTTCATCTGAGCATTGGTGAACTTTCTGTTGTGTAACATGGCTGGTGGTGCCGTCTCATAACTGGGTACCTGTCCCACCCATGCTCCAACTCCTAAATCTACGGCATCTGTAACTAACCAAATTGGTTCCTCGCTTCGTACGTCTATTGGTCGTAGGACTTGTTGATCGATAATTCCCTTTCGGACCATATCAAATGCGGTCTGGTGGGTCGTTGTCCATACGAATTCCCCCTTTTCCGCCTAGTTGGTTAGGGGCGTGGTCAACATTGCATGGTGTGGGGGAAACTGGGCCACAGAGTTAACTATTCCGCGGAATTGTTGCAACTGCTCCTTGTTTTTTGATGTTTCCTATTCTTCAACGGATGATATTTTCTAGGGGGAGGTATGGATTGCCTCATTGTCCATGATGTGTCCTAATACTTCCAACTTGTCTGCAAAAAGTTCTGACTTCCATTTGCTTGCATAGAATTTTGCTTTTCTGAGTTGATCACATACTTTGTGTATGCATTTTTCCTGTTCCTCTGATGTGTCTGAAAATGTGAGAATATCATCAATGTATAACCATACAAAATGATGTAAATATTCGCTTAGGAGGTCCTCCATTATCCGCATAAATGTTGCTGGTGCATTCATGTCTCCTGGTAGCATTGCCTGGGTAACAAATCCTCCGACCGGTGTTTTGAATGAGTTGAACTTAGACCTGTCCTGGTCCACTCGTGTTTGGAAATATGCGTCACTTCGGTCGATCTTACTGCTGAATTTCGCGCGACCTATTGGGTTAAGGATCTGCTGTTGGTTTGGAATCGATAGACTATACATGACCGTGTTATCGTTCCTTACCTTCAGGTCCACCAGGGGGCGGATCCTTCCATCTGATTTGGGTTGTACAAACATAGGTGCCGCTCCGGGAACCTCCTGTTGTACAATTACTCCACTTTGTAATTTTTCTTTTCTCCAGTTTGGGTTTTTTCTTGTAGTCTTCTGGGATTGAGTATGTTAGTTGGTTTCGTAGGTCGGTTGAATAATTTAGCCGAATGTGGTGGCTGATGTTACGCACTGGGGGTAGCGTTTCAGGGACCTTGTCTGGGAATACATCCCTGTATTCTTCCAACAATGTTGTTGTGTTGGGGTCTGACACAGTGGCTTGGAATTCCCCGCTTGTTGGTTTGCACAGCACACGTAGTTGGTCATCCGGAAATTCCACTACTGTATCCCCACACCTGATAAGAGCATTATCCGCTTTCAAGAATGGCATTCCAATCAGGGCGTCGTATTTTGCCCAGTTCCCTACCGACATCTCCGGATTTGTCCATTTCCGTTTCCCGATTCCTATGGTTAGTCTACATTTCTTGTGGGTTGAAGAGCGGGATCCTTTCCTTGCCATATTACCTGTTGTTGGTAGCGGTAGAGGTTCTGTAGGGATGCCATGGGTAGAGATGAAGGTGGCACTTATTATGTGGCAGCCGGTTGTTCCCGTGTCGAATAGTACCTTTGCTGGGCGGCCTTCTATGTGAATCGTTCCTCCAAGAGCGTCATGGGGCCTGATTGCCAACATTGGTTGCGTTCGGAGCCTTTCCATTTCCCTGGAGTTAATTTCCCCTTTCTCATATTTGGTTGCATCCATGTAGTCTGTGCTAGGTTCTCGCTTACCGGCCTTTCCTTTTCCCTTTTTGGAATAGCAATCCTTTGCGTAGTGCCGCTTTTTCCCGCATTCGAAATATGTGCCTTTCTTGCGTCATTTCTGCTTCTTGTCTTTCTTGTCTTTTGAATCCTTGCGGTATGGTTTATCCTTTTTCCTGTTGTCCCACGGTGATGCTCCTTTGCTATTCTTTTGTTGTAGTATGTGGGTTCGGTAGACTCCTGTTTCATACAGGATAGCGTCCTTCTGTTCAGCCCGCTTGACTACCTTGTCAAACGAATCACCCTCCTCCTCCATGGGTTTTACCTCTCTGGGTAGTCTGTGAGGCATTACTTCATACAATATTTGTCGCAGCGTATACTGAGACACTGTCCGGGTAGGCAATCCTCCATGATACTTTAAGACATCCGTCGCCACCAAGGTTACTCTTTCTGTTTTGCCGTTTCGTACTTGCTAGATATCCCTGAACCTTGTATATAGTTCTTCCGTGTTTCGCGAGGATTGGAACCTCTCTCTCCAGTACTTTATCAGGGTCGTTCCTGGGATTTTTTCAGCACTCCCATAGTCGTTTATTGGTTGGTGGTATGCTTCCTCTCCCTTTCTGGTACAGAAGCTTCTGAAGTACACTCTGCTTCCATCCCTTGTTTTGTCCATTCCATGTAGAGCAAGGTATTGAGAAGTTGTTATAATCCACCAGTCAAACTCTGCAGGTTTTAAGTGGTCCTTTTCGCCCGAGAATGAGCATGGCAGCAGAAGTTTGATTTTGGTTCCTGTTTGCGCGGCCCCTGGGCTAGGCGGTCCGGCGGATTCACCTACAGACATGTTGCGTTCAGATCTTTCATTACTTGAGCTGTCGTCTGGCAAGCTTTCGGGAGAGTGGCTGGGGAATTCTTCTGGTGGCTATCTTTCTACCGGGTGATGTGATTCTTCTTCTTCACCTTCTTTCTTCTTCGGTGTCCCAACAGGTATACTGTCTTTCTTCGGCGGTTGCGCTGGTCCCTTTCCTTTACTGGGGCTGGGAGGAAATAGCCCAGGAAGGCTGGTTGCTGCCTTTGCTAATTCGTCGGTTGATTCACCAAAGGTCTGCTTGGCCAGGTCTCCCACTAGTTGTCAGTCTGCTTCCTCGATCGAGATTTCGCTCTTTGCCTCTGTCGGTTCCTTGGGTTGGCTTTTCTTGGTAACGCCTTCTCGTGGGACCTGCTGCCCACTTTGAGTCTCCAGTGACTCATTGGTGTCGTGTTGGCGCAGCCGAACCCTTGGTGGTTCTGCCGCTCCCCGCTGCTAGCTGCCTGGTTGGACTTTGCGTAGGTTGATCACACGAGGTCCCTGCAGGTTTCTTAACAACTTGCGGAGGTAAAAAAACACATAACGTGTTCGGGCCAGGCCCTAGTCACGCAGCAGCACGATAGGAGTAGAGGGCTTCGTGATCAATATGCAGCGAGCGCTGCTTGCTAAAGGAGGCTTGGAACGGGTTGTAATATGAGATCAAGGAAGTTACCGTTCAACCAAGTATATTTTAAGAATACTGTCAGTCGAAGTCTGCTATTTCCATCGCGGGAATCGCCAGTCTATAAATACAGCATGGTGCTTATCTCCAGTATGAGCGATATTGCAAAACATTGTATGTAGGAACCGATAGCACACGAAATAATTCACGTATCAACCGATACTGCGAAATAAGCATAAAACCATTTTTGTATGAACCAAGAGCACTCAAAACAATACCAGTATCAACCGATACTGTGAAACCAAACATAAAACAGTTTGTGTATCAACGGATAACACGTGAAACAATACAAGCATCAAACAATACTGTGAAACCAAAGATAAAACAATGCCTGTTGTAACATGTGCGGGCCAGGCCCTAGTCGCGTAGCGGTACGATAGGAGCAGATGGCTTCGTGATCAACACGTAGCGAGCGCTGCTTGCTAAAGGAGGGTTTGAACGCGGTGTAATAGGAGATCAAAGAAGTAACCGTTCAACCAAGTATATGTAAGAATACTGTCTGTCAAAGTCTCCTGTTTCCATGGCGGGAATCAGCGGTCATTAAATACAGTATATCGCTTACCTCCAGTATGAGCGATATGGCAAAACATTGTGTATATCAACCAATAGCACACGAAACGATACAAGTATCAAATGATACTGTAAAACCAAATATAAAACAATATGTGTATCAACCGATAGCACACAAAACAATACAAGTATCAAACGATACTGTAAAAGGAAACATAAAACAATTTGTGTATCAACCAATAGTACACAAAACAATACAAGTATCAACCAATACTGTGAAACCAAGGATAAAACCCTAGTAACCCGAACCGGTTACACTCCCAAAATGAAATAACAATTTCAGGAAAACAAAAGAATCCAAACAAATCCTAATAGCCGCTAGTTCCGCTATTCTCCGGAAAGGACCTATCCACATCGTCATCGCATCGTGCAGCAATCTCAAGTCGTCCCGCAATATCCACGCCGCACTTTCCAACCATATCTCCAAGCACTCCCCACATGGCGCTCCGCGCACAAAACAACCTGACTCCTAGTAGTGTGCCAGGTCCACAAAGTTTTGTACTCTCCTGTCCTCCCATTCCTCCGTCTCGACATCGATTCGTCCGCAATCCGCGCAGAGATCGATGTAGAAAATCTTCCAGTATGCATCTTCTAGAATGATTTCTCGGGAAAGTAGATACCCCAAAATGAGGTCTCGTCCCTTGATGCTGACTTCTGCATAGGTCGACATTTTGGTTTTTCTTTCTCGCATAAGGGTAAGTTTGTACTATAGTAAAGATTTTTTGCAAGGGGTTAAAGGTTTGGAGGTTAGGTCGTTTGGTCTGTTTTCTTTGGTCGTTTAGGGGGCTGGTGGGTGGTATTTATGTTTCAGTGGTGACCTCGCTTAGGTGTTGGCCTCACTTAGGTGTTGGCCTCACTTAGGACTTCATGTGAAGGGGGTTGCTGCTTAATGTCAGTTTCTTCCGTTTCCATGCAACCATCACATTTTTCTGTGCTCAGGTAGCAACCACTACCGAAGCGGAAAACATCCGGCACTGATTCTTCCCACATTCGTCCCGTCGATTCTGTTGTTATTTCTAAGCATTTGTTCCACATGTGTATGAATTGTTGGTATGTAAGATATCGTCTATGGTTAATGTCACGGTTCACCAACAGTCCTATTAGGTGATGGCGCAGTCTCCAAGGTACTTGCTCATAGTTTGACATTGTAAGGCTGTTGGATGGAGTGTTATTTCATTTCGCTATTGCCAGTACTCCGCCTCGGCCAGCCGGGCTAGGTATGCCGCTTCATCTTCCATTACCCGCTTCTCACCTTCGCTGCTTTCGAAATCGCTTCCGAAGTGGGCTGACCAGAATCCGTCCTGTATCCCTTGGTCTGTGTCTGGGCGCAGGTGTTGGATTTCTGGTAGGATTGGGCTCCACGCCACCGTCACATGGTTTATCATAGTGCGTAGCTCGTCCTGCTGTTTGTTGTCTTCCCACTATTGATTAACCGCTTCCATTGCATTTTCCAATCCCTCACGAGGTTCCCAGCTATTTTCTGTTTCCGGGTACCCCACCCATTTCACTACGAACTGGTCATGGTCATATCGTCCTCTGTGGTCTTGTATGGTTTCCACTTCCCGCTTTGGTTTCTCGTTTACTATGATTGGGCGTGGTTTTGCGTGGCTCCTGGCAGGGAAGGAGACATCATCGTTCAGCGGGTATTTTTTCACGGCGGAAGCCTGAAACGTTGCTTCTCGGTTTTTTCCATTCTGCCATCCATCTCTACCATGTAATTTCGTCTATGCGCATCGTATCCGATTATCTTGAATGGTCCACGCCAGCGCGGTTGCAACTTCTTACTACGCCCTAATTCTGTTGCCAATAAACTTCCCTACACCAGTAACAAATTGCCCTTCCCTATTGGTGGATGGTGTCGGCGTTGTTTCGCTGCTGTTCTCGTGGTTCTAAATCCTGCCATTTTAATCGCATAGAATGCCGCGTTCCGGATTGCTTGGTGCCTATTTAGTAATTCGTCGGCAGCCAGTAGTACGGAGTTTTTGAAGTTTGCTAGGGGCGGTAGTGGGTAATTCTTTCCGAAAATGGCTTTATATGGGAACATTGCGAGAGTTTCTGACCATCCTGCATTCAGGTATGCTGCTGTTTCTGGTATGGCATCAAAGCAATTGTTTTGTCTGGCGTTGACTAGGTTTCGGAGAGCTGTTTTTAACTCTCGAACCTTTCTTTCAACCTGTTCATCCATCTCATGATGGCCTGGTGCTGCCTTGATATGTGCAATTCCTAACGATCGATACTGTTGTCTCCACACATGTGACTCAAATCTTGGGTCCGTATCGCTCACTAGAGATGTTGGGTAGCCATGGGGTGTAAGTGTTTTGTTGCATAGCAGTTCCCAGGTTGCCATTCCTGTTACTTGCTTCGTTGTTGGTATAAGCCACCCGAATCCGCAAAACCTATCCATCGCAACCAGAATCGTATTGTATCCCCATGAGTTGTGGAAGTCTCCTGCAAAATCAAGGGCTATTGATTCGAAGATTTCTGATGGCAGGGTAATTGTTTGAGCCTTTCCCTCTGGCAATTTTGTAGGCTTCTTATTCACCTGGCATGTGTGGCACTGGGCTACATATGCTCTAAAATATTTCCACATTTCAGGCCAAAATAGGTAGTCTGTTGCATACCATAAGTTTTGTTCAACATTGTGGTGGCCTTTGTTGTGGATTTCGCTAATGACATATTCTCTTAATGTCGTATTTCCGTATGCGGGGCCTTTTGGGATATACAGGCAGTCTTCCCCGTATCTGGTTTTTGCGTACAGCATTCTGGTTGCAATCTTTTAAGAGGACAAGTCTCCTGTGGAGTCCACATTCTCGTTTACCTTCCTCCAAATTGATTCTTTCCAGTATGCTGCTACCATGTGTGCACGGAATCTTCCGATCATTTCATTGACTGTTTGTCAGGTGTCGCGTTCGTCTTCTATCTCGCCTCCTCTGCTTCTTTCAGGTGGGTCATCCTCCTCATTGTCTTCTAAGACATCGTAAAGCCCGCGCCGATATTCTGTCCTCGTCAGGGGCATAACTGAGACTATTGCCACATGGGTAAGTCTTTCTAGCCGTTCCGCTCGCCTAATGGGTGGTGGGCTTTCAGGTTCTGGCATTCGCAATGCCGCTATGGTGTCGGTCGTAAGATATTTTATTGGTTCCGGCTCTGGCATCTGGAATACCGGGGCTTCCAGGTTTAGCTGTGCCGGAATTGCATAAGACCTAGGCGTTGGCTGGGCAAGGGTGGATGATCCTTCTCGCGCACTTATTAGTCTTCCGCCCATAGTTTGTTGTTATTCTCAGTCATTGTTTTCGGGAGACTTCCGAGGGCTCGGATCGATTTCTGTACTTGGGGGGCTCCGTACTTCCCTAGGTGGGTAAGGGGTCAATCTTCCCCATCGTCTGGGATGGTTGTTCGTAAATTTGATCTCGGTTTGATGATATGGGCAATGATCCACGTAACAGTGTGAGTAGTGTAGAGCACCATGTTGGAGTTCTTCTGGTGGCGTACTTCGTAGTGTACACCGGTCACCCTAATCATTCCCCGCAGTAATTGAGCAGGGGCTTTCGCGGGTTACAGGGGCCTCATTGGGGTACTCAGTATAGTAGAAAGGAGGGGAAGTAGGGGAGAGCTCCTGCGTGGGCTCCATTGTGTTTGATTCTAGCTCGTAGACCGTGTTAGCCGAGATGTCATCGGATTCTTTCGTATGATCATAGACATAGAGTGGATTCAAGTCTGATTCTCCACGGTAAATTCGGGAAAGGGGATCAGCTAAATAGTTAGTGCTTCCTGGCGCGTGGACTATTTTTGCATCGTATTTTCCTCAGGCACTTAGCCATCTCACCTGTTTCCTGCTAGGGTTCTTGGCTGTTCGCAGGTGTGTTAAGGGTTGGTGGTCTGTAACTATTGTGAAGGAATTTCCCATTAGTACATTGTGGAATCGATTAAGCGCTTCCACTATCGCTAAGGCCTCTTTATCGGTAGTCCCATAGTTCATCTGAGCATTGGTCAACTTTCTGCTGTCTAAAGCGGCTGGTCGTGCTGTCTCATAAGTGCTTCGCTGTCCCACCCATGCTCCAACTCCTAAATCTGAGGCATCTGTAACCAACCAAATTGGTTCCTTCGTTTGTATGTTTATTGGTCGCATAACTTGGTGATCAATTATCCGCTTTCGGACCATATCCAATGCAGTTTGGTGGGTCGTTGTCCATACGAATTCGGCGTTGCCCGTTAGGTCGGTTAGCGGTGCCGTCAATGGAGCATGGTGTGGGAGAAACTGGGCCACATAATTTACCATTCCTAGGCATCGTTGCAATTCCTTCTTGTTTTTTGGTGTTTCCCATTCTGCAATGGATAATATTTTCTGGGGAGAGGCATGGATCCCCTTGTTGTCCACTATATGTCCTAATACTTCCAGTTTGTCCGCAAAAAGTACTGACTTCCTTTTGCTCGCAAAGAATTTTCCTTTTCTGAGTCGGTCACATACTTGGCGTATGCGTTTTTCGTGTTCCTATGATGTGTGTCTGGAAAGATGAGAATATCATCAATGTGTACCCATACAAAATGATGTCAATATTCGCTTAGGAGGTCCTCCATTATTCGCATAAATGTTGCTGGTGCATTCATGTCTCCTTGGAGCATTACTTTGCTCACAAATCCTCAGAACGGGGTTTTGAATGAGTTGAACATAACACTGTCCTTGTCCACGTGTCTTTGGAAGTATGGATCTCTTAGGTGGATCTTACTCCTGAATTTTGCTTGTCCTATCCGGTTAACGATCTGCTGTTGATTTGGAATTGAAGTACTACCCATGGTTTTGTTATCATTTCTCACTTTCAGGTCCACCAGGGGGCGGATCCTTCCATCTGACTTTGGTTGAACAAACATAGGCGCCGCCCCAGGTAGCTCTTATCGTACAATCACTCCACTTTGTAATTTCTTTTTATCCAGTTCTTGAGCTTTTCCTTGTAGGCTTCTGGGATCGAGTATGTTGGTTGGTTTCGTAGGTCGGTTGGATCCTGTAGCCGAACGTGGCGGCTAATCTTATGCACCGGGAGTAGCGTTTCAGGGACCTTGTCCGGGAATACGTCCTTGTATTCTTCCAATAATGTTTTTGAGGTAGCGTCTGACACAACGTCTCGGATTTCCCCGCTTGTTGGTTTACATAGCACACGTAGCTTGTCATCGGGAAATTCCACTGCTGTATCCCCACACCTGATAAGGGCATTGTGTCTTTTTAGGAACTACATTCCGATTAGGGCGTCGTACTTTGCCAGGTTTCCTACCAACGTCTCCTGATTTCTCTATTTCTTTTTCCCGACTCCTACGGTCAGTCCAGATTTCTTGTGGCTTGCAGAGCGGGATCCTTTCATAGCCATATTGACTGTTGTAGGTTGCGGTAGTGGTTCCGTAGGGATGCCAGGGGTAGAGATGAAGGTGGCGCTAATTATGTCACAGCCGATTGTTCCCGTGTCGAACAGTATCTTTGCTACGTGGCCTTCTTTGTGAATCCTTCCTGCAAGGGTGTCACGGGGCCTGATTGCCAGTGTCGGTTGTGTTCGCAGACTTTTCATTTCCACTGAGTTAATTTCCACTTCGTCATATTCAGTTACTTGCATGTGATTTGTGCTTGTCTCTCGGTTAGTGGCCTTTCCCTTTCCCTTGTTGGCATAGCAATCCTTTGGGTAGTGTCCTTTTTCCCGCATTCGAAACATGTGCCTTCCTCACGTCGTTACTGTTTCTTGTTCTTCTTGTCGCTTGAATCCTTGCGGTATGGTTTATCCTTCCTCGTACTGTCCCGCAGTGATGATCCTTTGCTATTCCTTTGCTGTGGCACATGGGTTCGGTAAACTCCTGTTTCATCCAGCATAGCATCCTTCCTTTTGGCCCATTTGAATATCTTGTGAAAGGAATCACCATCCTCCTCCCTGGGTTCTACCTCCTGACGTAGTCTGGGATGCATTGCTTCATACAATCTTTGTCGCAGTGTATACTGAGATGTTGTTCTGGTAGGCAATCGTCCGTGATACATCAAGAGACCCGTTGCGACCAGGGTTATTCTTTCTGTTTTGCCATTTGGTACTTGCTGGATATCCGGGAACCTTTTGTATACTTCTTCCGTGTTACGTGAGGATTGGAATCTATTGCTCAAGTACTTTATCGCGGTCGTTCCTCAGATTTTTTCCCCAATCTCCTAGTGGTTCATTGCTTGGTGGTATGCTTCCTCTGCCTTCCCGGTCCAGAAGCTTCCGCAGTATGCTCCGCTTCCTTCCCTGGTTTTGTCCACTCCATGAAGGGTAAGGTATTGCAAAGTTGTTATAACCCACCGGTCGAATACTACAGGTTTTAGATCGTCCTTTTCGCCTGAGAACGAGAGTGGCCGTGGAAGTTTGATTTTAGGTCCTGCTGGCCCGGCCCCGGGGCCNTTCGTTGCTCGACCTCTCGTCGGAGGAGCTTTCCGGAAAATCGCTAGGGTTATTGTCTGGTGGTTGCCTTACTACGGCGTGAGCTGATCCTTCTGCTGCACTTTCTTCCCTCTTAGGTGTCCCGATAGGTATGGTGTCTTTCTTTGGTGGTTGCGCAGGTCCCTTTCCTTTACTGGGGGTGGGGGGAAAATTGCCCAGTAAGGGTGGTTGCTGCCTATGCTAATTCGTCAGTCGACTCACTAAATGTCTGCTTGTCCAACCCTCGCGCTAATGGTCATTCTGCTTCGTCGATCGAAAATTCGCTCTTTGGCCCGTTCCATTTCTTAGGTTGCCTTTTCTGGGTAAGGCCTTCTCGTGGCACCTGCTTCCCACTTCGAGTCTCTAATAACTCAATTGTGGCGTTTGGTGGAGCCGAACTTCTCCTAGGTCGGCCGCTCCCCATTGCTAGCTTGGCTTATTGGACTTTTCGTAGGTTGATCAGACCAGGTCCATGCAGGTTTCTTAACCACTTACAAAGGTTAAAAAAATGTAACGTGTTCGGGCCAGGCCCTAGTCATGTAGCGGTATGATAGAAGCAGATGGCCTTATGATCAACACGCAGCGAGCACTGCTTGCTAAAGGAGGCTTCGAACGGGGTGCAATAGGAGATCAAAGAAGTAACCGTTCAAGCAAGTATATTTAAGAATACTGTCTGTGGAAGTCTGCTGTTTCCATGGCGGGAATCAGCGGTCTTTAAATACAGCATATCGCTTAACTCCGCTGTGAGCGATATTGCAAAACATTATGTGTATCAAGCGATAGCACACAAAACGATACAAGTATCAAATGATACTGTAAAACGAAACATAAAACAATTTGTGTATCAGCCGATAGCACATGAAACAATACCAGTATCAAACGACAGTGTAAAAGCAAACATAAAACAATGTGTGTATTAACCGATAGCACACGAAATAATACAAGTATCAACCGACACTGTGAAACTAAAGATAAAACAATGAGCGTATCAACCGATAGCACACGAAACAATACAAGTATCAACCGGACCTGTGAAACCAAATACAAAAGCCTAGTAACCCGTACCAGTTACACCTGTATCAAACGATAGCACACGAAACAATACCAGTATCAAATGATATTGTGGAACCAAACATAAAACAACCTAGTACCCGTACCCGTTACCGAGAGGCTTCTTCTCGGGAAAGCGGTATTGTCGTCAGGGACTTATCATTTCACAGTAGATCTGTGGAATGTCCCTTGTGGGTTTCTGTACATTCTGCCATCCATGTCTACCAGGTAGTTTTGTATCTGTTCATCATATTCAATTATCTTGAATGGTGCTGGCTAGCCCGGTTTCAGTTTCTTGCTTCGTCCTGGTTCCTTTGCAAAAAGGCTTCCATAACCCCGTAACAGGTTACCTTTCCCTATCGGTGTATGGTGTCTGCGCCGCTTGGCTGCCATTCTTGTACTCCTCAATAGCGCTAATTTCGTAGCATTAAATGCCATATCCCAGATTGCTTGGTGTCTGTTCATAATTCATTAGCAACTGGTACTGCGGAGTTCTTGAAATTCCCTAGGGGAAGTGGCGGGTAGCTTTTTCCAAAAACGGCTTCATATAGTGACATACCGAGGGTTTGCGACCATCCTGTATTTAGCTATACCGCGGTTTCCCATATGGCATCAAAGGAATTTTTTTCTCTTGTACTGACCACATTTCGAAGAGCTGTTTTTAATTCTTGAATTTTCCTTTCGGCTTGTCCGTTCATTTCCTGGTGGCTTGATGATGCCTTTGTATGCTCCATGTCTGGTGATCGACACTGCTGCCTCCAAACATGTGAGGCAAACCGCGGGTTAGCATCTGTAACTGGTACGGGTTACTATTGTTTTATGTTTGGTTTCACAGTATCGGTTGATACTTCTATTGTTTCGTGTGCTATCAGTTGATACATGCAATATTTTGCAATAACGCTCATACTGGAGATAAGCGATATGCTGTATTTAAAGGCTGCTGATTCCCGCGATAGAAACAGCAGACTTCGACTGACAGTATTCTTTAATATACTTGGTTGAACGGTTACTTCTTTGATCTCCTATTGCACCCCGTTCGAAGCCTGCTTTAGCAAGCAGCACTCGCTTTGTGTTGATCATGAAGCCATCTGCTCCTACCGTACCGCTACGTGACTAGGGCCTGGCCCGAACACGTTACATTTTTTTAACCTCAGCAAGTGGTTAAGAAACCTGCAGGGACCTGGTCTGATCAACCTACGAAAAGTCCAATAAGCGAAGCTAGCATCGGGGAGCGGCAGAACCATGAGAAGTTCGGCTCTGCCAAACGACACGATTCAGTCATTAGAGGCTCAAAGTGGGAAGCAGGTCCCACGAGAAGGCCTTACCCAGAAAAGGCAACCTAAGAAACGGATAGGGCCAAAGACCGAATTTTTGATCAACGAAGCAGAACGACAACTAGCGCGAGACTTGGCCAAGCAGACCTTTAGTGAATCAACTGACGAATTAGTAAAGGCAGCAACCACCCTTCCTGTGCAATTTCCCACCAGCCTCAGTAAAGGAAAGGGACCGGCGCAACCACCAAAGAAAGATGGCATACCTATCGGGACACCTAAGAAGGAAGAAAGCGAAGAAGAAGGATCAGATCACTCGCTAGTAAAGCAGCCACCAGACGATAACCCTAGCGAAGATCTAGAAAGCTCCTCAAACAACAACTCCAGTAACGAAGAATCCGAACACGATATGTGTGAAGCGGAATCCGCCGGGCGAACAGGACCAAAAATCAAACTCCCACTGCCCCCCTCATTCCCGGGCGAAAAGGACGACCTAAAACCTGCAGTATTTGACTGGTGGGTGATAACAACTTCGCAATACCTCACCCTACATGGAGTGGACAAAACCAAGGAAGGAAGCGGAGCGTACTTCAGAAGTTTCTGTACCGGAAAGGCAGAGGAGGCATACCACCAAGCAATGAACGAGTATGGGAATGGGGAAAAAATCCGAGGAACGACCCTGATAAAGTACTTGAAAGAAAGATTCCAATCCTCACAAACACGGAAGAACTATACAAAAGGTTCAAGGATATCCAGCAAGTAAGAAATGGGAAACAGAAAGAATAACCCTGGTCGCGAGGGATCTCTTGATGTGTCATGGACGATTGCCTATCGGAACAGTGTCTCAGTATACACTGCGACAAAGATTGTATGAAGCAATGCATCCCAGACTACGCCAGGAGGTAGAGCCCATGGAGGAGGATGGGGATTCCTATAAAAGGATAGTCCAGCGGGCTGAACGGAAGGACCCTATCCTGTATGAGACAGGAGTGTACCGAACCTATATACCACAACAAAAGAATAGCAAAGGATCATCATCGAGGGATAACACAAAAAGGGATAAACAATACTGCAAAGACCCAAAGGACAAGAGAGGTAAGAAGCAGAAACACCGCGAGGAAGGCACGTGTTTCGAATACGGGAAAAAGAGGCACCATGCAAAGGATTGCTATTCCAAGAAGGGCAAAGGAAAGGCCACTAAGCGGGAAGCGAGCACACACCACATGGAAGCAACCGAATACGACGAAGTGGAAATTAAAACAGAAGAAATAGAAAGCCTGCGAACACAACAAACACTGGCAATCAGACCCCGTGACGCTCTTGAAGGAACAATTTACATAGAAGGCCACCGAGGAAAGGTACTATTTGACACGGGAACAATCAGCTGCGACATAATTA
>PYWC01000132.1:44141-104719 GCA_003182015.1 Tuber magnatum
GCCCAGGCTCCGAGAAAGAACAGAATGGGCTGGTCAGCGTACTTAGGGACTTATGAAGGGGCAGTTGCTCAGCTAGGCCGGGTAACGGAAGACAGGTCAGAAAGGTCTATCACTGGCAACGGTATAGGCAGGGTAACAGGGAAAAGTTAACTTGTCCGCTAGACAAGGTTACCCTACTCTCGGGATCAGGTTACCCTGCCTTGGGTCTTGGGTTACCCTGCCCAGAGTCCTGAGTTACCCTACCTTTCAATACAAAGTCCCTTGGGGAGTTCGCAAAAATTGACTGGAATGTTTGTCACGCGAAGCCATGCATGATACTGGAATCTGGGGTTCCAGGGGATGCTATTGGGGGAGCTACGTAGCAGCGAGGAAGCTGTAAATTGAAGACATTATTCCTATCATACCCCTCCAGCCCCGCCTTGAGGCCCGGACGTCATAGGCAAACGGTTGCGTAGTTGTGTGCAGTCTAGCAAAGAGGAATCTTGGGAGACATGCTTGCAACACGGTATACGTCGCTGCCATCCGGTCGACCGTAAGCTGTTCGCAGGATATATAAGGGGGCATAGGGTGGAAGGTGGAGTACCTCCTCCAAGTTGTTCGGAGTATAAAACAGACCAGAACTGACGGAGTTAACGGGTGTTAACTGTGGGGGTCCCGAAGGTAGTCCCGAGTGGTGTCGTGGTGACTGGGAGAGTTGTACACCTACCAAGCCCAAACGTGCTCCCAACGCTATAGGCTCTGGAAGGGAAGTGCAGAGACACTAAAAGCATGATTCCTACCTGAGGTAAGGTAGATCCAAGGTAGTGGTCATGGGTAGCGCCCATTGGATCACTCCCAGACTATCGTGCCCTGCGGAAGACACCGGAAGCCCATGACCCGTAAAGAATAACTAGATAAACGGCTCACGGTAGCCTCTGGAGTCAAGTAGAGATCAATGTATATGGGAAGGGTGTCATAGATAGTCTAGTTCATGAGGTCTCTTGACTGTTAGCCTCGGGCAAGACACCGGTACGCAGAAGTTTTCACTCCAGCAGGCAAAATGGAAAGGCACCGCAGAAATGATAACCGCATAAGGTGAACGCCGCCTAGAGTGTGTCGACACATACATGCCCGAAGGGTGTGCCAGGAGACGTGTCGGACCACCCTTAGCGGAGAAGGGTGTACTCAAATACTTGGAGTAAACTAATGGGGGAGTTTCTGGCATAAGATAAAACTACCTGAAAGTCTATGCGAGAACTCTCCTACTCCAACAATCAATCCTCTCGAGACCTAAATTGAGTGAAGCGTCAGGCTTAACGATATTAAGTTTTACCGTTTACTTTACTCTTACATCTTTGTCAACTTTTGGCGATATGCTTGAAGTTGTTTAGTGCGGTCGCAACCGTGGGATCCATCTTCCTAGGGGTGCCCCCGTTACAGTTCACGACCGATGAAGGGTTACTAGCCGAAGATCCTGGTAATGTGTACATGTTGGGAATTGTTCAATTCTCCGATGAGGAAGGTGTGAACATTATGCTTAAGCTACTCCAGGAGTATATGGACTATAGGTATATCTTCAGCCAAGACAGGATTGAGGCCCTGCCAGAGCACCGGAAGTACGACCATACGATCGAGTTGCAACTCGGAACTCAACCTCCACTTGGGCCTATTTGTCCATTATCGGAAAAGGAGCTTCAGGCACTCCAGGAATATCTCCATGAAATACCGTGAATGGGAAAGCTACTGTGGTCCAGTTCCTCGGTAGCGGGACCTACCCTCTTCGTGCCGAAACCAGATAGTACACGAAGATTGGTAATAGCCTACTAAGGGTTGAACAAAATCACCGTTAGGAGTAAGTACCCTCTACGGTTGATGAATGAACTGCGAGGTAGGTCAGGAAAAGCCGCTGTGTTCGCTAAGTTGGACTTAAAGAAGGGCTACTCCCTTCTGAGGATGGCAGAAGGCAAGCAATGGAAGACAGTCTTCTAGTGCAGATATGGATTATATGAATACACGGTCATGCGGTTGGGGTTATGTAATGCCCCAGCAACTTTCCAGAGCATGATAAATGAGGTCTTCTGGGATCTCATGGATGGTGGTGTCATTGCCTATATGGATGACATCCTGATCTACTTTGAAACTAGGGAAGAGCATGTCGCAATGGTAAGATGTGTGGTGGAGAAATTGCGCAAAGCCAGACTATGTTTAAGCATGACGAAGTCCAGTTTCCACCAACGGGAGGTTAAATTGCTCGAATACAAGATCTTGGATATGGAAATCTCTATGTTGTCGGAGAAGGTGCAAACAATCAGGGATTGGGTACCTCCTACATGCGTCGTCGACATTCAAAGCTTTAGGGGCTTTGCCCACTTCTATGGTTGGGTTATAGAAGGTTTCAGCAAGATAGTGAAACCTCAGACAGACTTGACAAAGAAGGATATCCAATAGGAATGGCCACCTGTGTGTGAGCAGGCCTTCAACCGTTTGAAGGAGGCGTTTATGTCTATACCTATCCTAGCACATTTTGAGCCTGAACGGCCAACCCAGCTGGCAACCAATGCTAGTGACTTTGCATTAGGAGCCGTTCTCTCCCAATTCTGTGAAGATGAGAGATGGCATCCAGGGGCCTACCATAGTGGGAAGTTTCACCCAGCAGAGATTAATTATAATGTCCATGACCAGGAAATGACTGCCATCGTGGTGGCATTTAAGGAATGGGATCATCTGCTATGCTCAGTAATGGACCAATTGGTGATCTATACAGTTCATAAGAACTTGGAGTACTTTAATAGTACTAAGGTCCTCAACCGAAGGCAACACCACTGGCCTGAGTTCCTGCAACCGTTTAACTTCGAGGTAGTTTACCTGGAGGAACAGTTAAATGACACGGCAGATGCTTTGTCGTGCCGTAGGGACTACCGCCCTGAAAGGGGGAGTGATTTTCCACCACAGTCGCTTTTTCACTCCAGACATTGGGTTGGGAGCCAGGAACAGGACATCTTGCGACCACAAGTGTTACAGGTGTGCCAAGGATTTTGGCTCCAGTCTTCCTTTGTGGATCAGGTATGGGTAGCGATAAAGGAAGACCAGGAATACTTAAGAATCCTACAGGCAATGGCTGCCAGTGACAAAGAGGTCAACTGACACTTCATCACAGCAAAGGGCTAACTCCTGTAGAAGAACAGGTGGTATGTTCCCAAGGGTCATAATCTGAAGCCGACAATCATGGATGCTGAACATGACTCCCAAATGGCGAGCCTGTTTGGAACTTACAAGACCATTGGCAGGGTTAGGGCTAGCCTCTATTGGCCTAAGATGGACGAGCACATCACCAACTATGTGTAGACATGCAATACGTGCCAAAGGAATAAGTCTATTAGGCACAAGAAGTTCGGTCTGCTGAAACATATTGATGTTCCTATGAGACCGTGGACAGCGATTTCAATAGACTTCATTGTACCGCAGCCAGAGTCCGAAGGGCATACCAAGATCTGGGTCATAGTGGACAGATTCTCGAAAATGGCACATTTCATACCCCTGACCACTGAGGTACCGAGTAAGGGGCTTGCCTTGATATTCCTGAAGGAAGTTTGGCACCTTCATGAACTCCTTCAGTTAATCATCTCCGACCGAGATACCCAATTCACAGCCAAGTGCCGGATAAGTCTGATGCACTTGTTGCTAGTGAAACTAAACGTCTCGACCGCATTCCACCCTGAGACTGATGGGCAAACCAAGAGGGTTAATCAGATACAAGAGCAGTACTTGCGTAGTTAATGTCCCTACCAACAGGTTAATTGGGTTTCGCTACTACCCCTTGCGGAGTATGCGTACAACACCTCCAGATCAGAATCCACCAGGTTGTCACAATATGAGATCAATTATGGGTTCAACCCACGGAAAAACTGGTATGGCGTCGTGTCTAATAATCAAGAAATACACTCTAGCAGTGGGTTCTTGGTTAAGGAATAGGAAGGAAGCTGGCAAGAGATTCGAGAAACCATTCAGTGGGTACAGGAAAGGGAACGAAAATGGCATAACCAGAAAAGGTTGCCATCACCGGACTATGTTACCTTGGAGGATGTGGCCGCTGGGGGGGCAAAGAAAGCGGACTGTGTGATGTTAAAATGAAAGGACATCCGCACGAAAGGTCTGATGGACAAGCTGGACCACCGCATGTTTGGCCCTTTGGTGATCAAACCTCGGGTGGGTACCCGAGTATATGAACTCCAGCTGCCCACCAGATAGAGCATCCACCCAGTTTTCAATGTCATATAGCTGGAACCATATTGCGAGGATCCGGGATCAGGGAGGATCAAAGAGGTCTCCAACCTAGAACTTGTGGACAACGAGCCAAGTTACATTATCGAAGCGGTTGTGGGCAGTCGATGGTATAGTGGAGGAGAGGCGAAGTTTCAATCACGCTTGGTCCAGTACCTGGTTTCCTGAGAAGGCTACAGGGCTGAGGAGAATTCATGGGAGACCTATGAGATGTTAGAAGGGACCGGCTTACAGGCGATCCTGGATTTCCACCAAAGATATGCCTCCAAGCCCAAGGACCACAGGGTCTAGAGGGAATCGAGTCGTGGAAATAAGGGACGACACTAGCGGTCTGGGATGGACCGTAGAGAAGAGGGGAGAGACGTAATGACCCCGCATACATGAGCTTAGGCGGCCGGAACCTACACTCATACAGGTAGCCAGGAGGCGAACTGGTAGGAACCGGCAGGCAAGGTAGTACCTGACCTATGGAGACCCGATAGCCTAGGCTTTGTGATGAACAGAATCAGCTGGCCAGATACTAAGGTACCTCGGCACACCCGGGAGCGGTGTCAGCGTACTTACGGACCTCTGAAGGGGCAGTTACACACTTAGGCTGGGTAACTGGAGAAAGGTCAGAAGAGTCTATCTCCGGTGATGGAGTAGACAGGGTAACAGGGAAAAGTCATCTTGTCCACCGGACAAGGTCACCCTACCCTCAGGCTAAGGTTACCCTGCCATGAGGCTCAGGTTACCCTGTCGAAAGTCCTGGGTTACCCTACCTTTCAATACAAAGTCCCTGTGGGAGTTTGGGAAAAATGACTGGAATGTTTGTCAGGCGAAGCCATGCATGATACTGGAATCTGAGGTTCCAGGAGATGCTATTGGGCGAGCTACGCAGCTCCGCAGAAGGTGTAAATTGGAGACATTATTTCTATCATACCCCTCTGGCCACGCGTTGAGGCCCGGACCTCATGGGCACAGGGTTGTGTCGTTGTGTGCAGTCTATCAAAGGGGAATCCTTGGAGACCTGCTTGCAACACCGTATACATTGCTGCTGTCCGGTCGATCATAGGCTGTTCGCAGGATATGCGGGAGGACATAGAGTGGAAGGTGGAGTACCTCCTCCAAGTTGTTCGAAGTAACATCGACCAAACCTGACGGAGTTACTGGGTGTTAACCATTGCGGTCCTAAAGGTAGTTGCGGGTGGTTCTGTGACGACTGGGAGAGTTTTACACCTACCAAGCCCCCAAGTGTCTCCAACGCCATAGGCTCTGGAAGTGAAGTGCAGAGACACTAAAAGCATGATTCCTACCCCAGGTAAGGTAGATCCGAGGTAGTGGTCATGGGTAGCGCCCATTGGATCACCCCCGGACTACCCACTTCCGCGAAAGACACCCGAAGCCCGCGACTAGTAAATGGTAGATAGATAAACCACTGCTGGTAGCTTTCGGAGCCAAGTCGAGATCAATGCATATGGGAAGGGTGTCATAGATAGTCCAGTTCATCAGGTGTCTTGACTGTTAGCCACTGGCAAGACCCCGATGTGAAGAAGTTTTAACTCTGGCGGGTAAAATTGGAATGCACCGCAGAAATAATAACCCCATAAGGTAAACGCGGACTAGAGTGTGTCGATACATGCATGCCCGAAGAGGGTGCCAGGAGACGCGTCAGACCAGCCTTAGCGGACAAGGGTGTGCTCGAATGGTTGAGGTAAACTGATGGGAGAGTTTCTGGCATCAGATCAAACTACCTGAAGGTCTATACGAGAACTCACCTACTCTAACAATCAATCCTCTCGAGACCTTAATTGAGTGAAGCGTCAGGCTTAATGATATTAAGTTTTACCACTTGCTTTACTTTTACATTGTCTGACCATTTGGTGATATGTTTGAAGTTGTCCGGTGCGCTTGCACTCTTGGGATCTATCTTCCTAGGGGAGCTCCCATTACATATTAATACACGCTAGTTAGCATTCTCCTTATACTGTTCAGTTTCTACAATATGTCACAATCCTAGCTACCAGACTGCAAACCCCTTTGCATTGGTACCTTACCAGTAGCTAACTGTCAAGTTACTTGAGAGAACCGACTATTTATGAACACCTTCTGATATACCCTTCATCTATACAAGCCCCTATTGCCTTCTCTAGTCTACATATCCTATCTGCTTCTATCTCACCAAGAGCCTATATAGACTGGCATAGTACGATGTCTAGCATAGTGAACTAAGAGGTGCAACTTATAGCCACTATGACAGAAACTACCTCATTTATGATAATAATTATACTTTTAGTGTCCTCAAAGTTCCTTCAGAGAGGCAGTAGCATAGTCATACATTCAGGCTAGATAGGTATAAAACTTTCTCCATTATCTCTTGTCTTATCTAGGACTATCCCAGGGACCCCCACAGTAGCTTCTACTCCCTCTATCAATTCTGGTCTATTTTACTTTGAACAACTTTGAGAAGGCACTTCTCCTTCTCCTCTATGCCCTCTCATGTATCCTGCAAACAGCTTACAGTTGGACAGACCACCAGAGCATAGGTAGTATTATAAGCATTTAAGCAAACCTTACCTTTTGCAAGTTTATATGCAGCTACACAACCGTTTGCCTATAATATCCAGGACTCCAGATAGGGCCAAAGGGGTATGATCGAAATAATTCCTCCAAGTTATAGCTTTTTTGAAGTTCTATAGCGCAACTAATAGCATCCCAGGGAAACCCAAATCTGGTGACCATATATAGTTTCGCATAACAAACATTCTGGTCATTTTTCCTAAATTCTCAGAGAAACTTTGTGGTGCAGGATAGGGTAACTCAGGGTCCTAGACATAGTAACCCAAGTCCAATGGTAAGGTAACCAGACTCGCAAGATAGGGTAATCCTACCAGGATGGCAGGGTAACTTTACTCTGATACCCTGCCTACTCATTCAGCTGAGTTAGCCAGTTGTACCTATTCTGCAGTCACCTAGCCTAGCAGAGTACCTTGCCTCCCTAAGGCCTTTAAGGATGCTGTTATTGCCCATGTCCATATACTAGATATTCAAGTATTTAAGTACCTAAGTACCTAGGTCTTTAACACTTCACTACAGTAACTCAACTATCAGGTACCATTGTGGCAAGTTGTTACTTTCCTGCCCATACCTACCAGTTCACCCCTTGGTCATCCATATGAGTATAGTTTCAGATTTCTATAGCTCATATATACTAGGCTGTTATATACTGAGCATAGAGCATAGGTGTATATTTAGGCTTGATAGGTTTTAAACCCTCTCAATTGTCCCTATACTATCCAGAACTACTCATTGAACTCGCACAGTTCACTCTCACTACCTCTATCAGCTTTGGTCTATTTTGCTTTGAACAACCTAGAGAAGTTACTTTACCTTCTGCTCTGTACCACTATATACATTCTACAAACAGCTCATAGCTAAACTAACAGCTAGGTCATATATAGTATTATATAGATACCTTTAAAAATCCCCTTTTGCTAGCTTACATACAACTACATAACTACTAGCATCCCACCCCGTCCACGGCCGGTGCTCGTTCATATAACTTACTGGAGTTATTTTCTGAGGAAATTGAATAAGGTTAGGTTTTAAGGTTTAGGGCTTTATATGAGAACTTAAAGAAAAAAACCAGATTAAGCACATAATGTTATAAAAAATTAACAACAAAAGAGTAGAAGGATAGACTGTGTACAAAGTGAACCATAGAAAAGGACATAAAACAGGAAATTAGTATTGCCCCCTTTCGTCACAGAAAGGTGTATATTTTCATAACCAATCCCGCCCTGTAGTGGACTTACTTAGTAATCAATCCTGCCCTGGGGCACAATTGATTAGTAATCAATCTTGCCTTGCCAGTGGGATACACCGTATTACTTAGCGTTTACCTCCTCTGAGACCAGTGGCGCAGTAAGGTGATATACAAAATGCATTTTTTTATAAAGTGAAGAAATTTGTAGAAGTTAGGTTTTGGGGCTTAGGGCTTTACATAAAAAGTGAAAAAAAATATATATATATAAAGTACATATAAGAAATCAAGAACAAAAATGTAGAGAGAATGACAGTGTAGAAAGAGAACAATAGAGAGGAATATAAAATAGGAAATTGCTGAGTATAAAAAAACAGGGAAAAAAATAAGTAAAAAAGGAAAAGTAAACAAAAAAAAGTAAAAAAAAGGCATAAAACTCCCAACAGCAGACAGGAAAGAATAATAGAAAATGTGGTACCTTCAGAATAATTATCATCATTAGGAATCTAATAAATAGCCAAGGAAAAACCACAGTACAGTTCCTTCATATATAATGTCATCATTAGGAAGTAACTAAAGAACTATCAAAGTGCTCTCAGAGAATGGTACAATCCTATCAAGCCTTTAGAACATAGCCTAAAAAGTATAGAACATAGCCCACAAAGCATAGAGATGTGCACCAATGCAGGGAGTACCTGCAGAAAAACTATCATCATTAGGTGAAGCAAAAATATCTCCCAGAATCCTACAAGAGCCCTCAGTATTAAATCCAATGGAAACTAAACTACGGCCTAAAACTCAACCCCAGAAACCTTCAGACCTAAGATCATCATAAGGTAGAGGTACCACAGGCTGACTATATCAAGTCATATAATCCTTCCAGTACCTCGGAGAAAACAACATTGGCTGTGGTGGTTAGAGTAATGCTGGATGGTAAGAGTGTAAGTCCATCAAGAGAGGTTACCCGTGACAGAGCAACATAGGGTTCCCCATGTGTAAAGGCATCGGAGTGGAGATCCACTCCAACCTTCTCAAGACTCTGGCCCTGGGATTTGTTCACTGTCATAGCAAAGAATAACCGGATGGGGAACTGTTTTCTCTCAAGAATGAAAAGCAGATTCTCGTCAGTGGTGGCTAGCTTTATCCGTGGCAGAAGGCGAATCTCACCATCCCACTTACTGTAACGACCCAGTATACATGAGCTATGGCAGACGGAACCTATACCCATAGAGGTAGCCAGGAGGTGAACTGGTAGGAACCGGCAGGCAAGTAAGTACTTGACCTACGGAGACCCAATGGCCCGGGCTCCAAGAATGAACAGAATTGGCTGGTCAGGGACTTAGGTACCTGGATACACACAGGAGCGGTGTCAGCGTACTTAGGGACTTCTGCAGGGGCAGTTGCTCCACTAGGCCGGGTAACTGGAGACAGGTCAGAAAGGTCTATCGCCAGCGACGGGATAGACCGGGTAACAGGGAAAGGTTATCTTGTCCGCTGGAGAAGGTTACCCTACATTCAGGATCAGGAGACCCTGCCCTGGGGCTTGGGTTACCCTGCTCAAAGTCCTGAGTTACCCTACCTTTCAACATGAAGTCCAGTAGGGAGTTTGGGAAAATTGACTGGAATGTTTGTCATGCGAAGCCATGCATGATACTGGAATCTGGGATTCCGGAGGATGCTATTGGGCGAGCTACGTAGCTGCCATGAAGCTGTAAATTGGAGACATTATTCCCATCATACACCTCCGGCCCCGCCTTGAGGCCCGGACGTCATAGGCAAACGGTGGTGTAGTTGTGTGCAGTCTAGCAAAGAGGAATCTTTGTAGACATGCTTGCAACACTGTATACGTCGCTGCCGTCCGGTCGACCGTAAGCTGTTCGCAGGATATATATGGAGGCATAGGGTGGAAGGTGGAGTACCTCCTCCAGGTTGTTCGGAGTAAAACGGACCGAAACTGACAGAGTTAATGGGTGTTAACCGTGGGGGTCCCGCAGGTAGTCCCGGGTGGTGCCGGAGCGACTGGGGGGGTTTTACACCTACCAAGCCCGAAGGTGTCCCCAACGCTATAGGCTCTGAAAGGAAAGTGCAGAGACACTAAAAGCATGATTCCTACCACAGGTAAGGTAGATCCAAGGTAGTAGTCATGGGTAGTGCCTATTGGATCACTCCTGGACTACCTTGCCTTGCGGAAGACACTGGAAGCCCGAGACCCATAAATAGT
The DNA here is from genome assembly GCA_003182015.1 of Tuber magnatum. Classification (NCBI taxonomy): domain Eukaryota; kingdom Fungi; phylum Ascomycota; class Pezizomycetes; order Pezizales; family Tuberaceae; genus Tuber; species Tuber magnatum. Next base: position 54,365 of record PYWC01000132.1, read on the forward strand.
AAATAGATAAACCGCTGATGGTAGCTTCTGGAGTCATGTAGAGATCAATGGATATGGGAAGGGTGTCATAGATAGTCTAGTTCATGAGGTGTCTTGACTGTTAGCCACTGGCAAGACACCGATGCGCAGAGGTCTTCACTCCGCTGGGCAAAATGGAAATGCACTGCATAAACGACAACCGCATAAGCTGGATGCCGACTAGAGTGTATCGACACATGCATGCCCGAAGGGTGTGCCAGGAGACATGTCGGACCACTCTTAGCGGAGAAGGCTGCGCTTGAATGGTTGGAGTAAACTGATGGGGGAGTTTCTGGCATAAAATGAAACTACCTAAAAGTCTATGCGAGAACTCTCCTACTCCAACAATCAATCCTCTCGAGACCTTAATTCAGTGAAGCATCAGGCTTAACGATATTAAGTTTTACTGTTTACTTTACTCTTGCATCTGTGTGAACTTTTGGCGATAAGTTTCAAGTTGTTCGGTGCGGTCGCAACCTTGGGATCCATCTTCCCAGGGGTGCCCCTGTTACACTTACCACGCAGTATCGCAACCTGTAGACAGTTGCGACCCACTTCTAACAACCTCAATCTAGTCCCGTTGCTCATTCCATGCTTGGGACTGAGATTGCGGATCAGGATAAGTGGTACTCCAATTTTGAGCTTCAGGCACGATGGTGCTAATAAGGATAAGTTGATACTCTGAAGATACTCCACTGCGTAGGGCTCTGCAGCTGCAGCCTCATTGCTCCGCGCTACCATATTGGAGGCTTCAAAGCAATGTTCTGTGCCCGGCATCCGGTCTAGGAGGAGGTCATTGAAATCATTAACGGTATCATTCTTGAAGGCCAAAATAGCCCTACCAATGAGAGTACCATGATTTGTAACCGCCTCGTTCAACAGTGCCTGTGGGTGGAGCTTATCACAAAGTTCCTCTACAGTTCCAACTCTGCGGATGTAGGCAGGTAAGTTCAATCCACCATAGAAGGTGCGATCAATCACCATACTTTTGAGAAAGTCAATGAAGATCTAGTTGGCCTCTGTAGCTGCAATCCGCATAGTAGTCCTTAGCCTCAATATGCGCAATGAACTCCAAATAGAACTGTGTCTAAGTGAATCATGCCCAGTAGCCGGCCTTGAACCTCGCAGCACCACTGGCAAGATCTGAGCAAAATCACCACCTAGAACAGTGGTGATTCCACCAAACAGAGAGCGATCACCTGCAGGACAGATGTCCGTCAGTGTGTAACTAACTGCCTCAAAGCACGACTTATGTTGTATGGTCACCTCGTCCCAGATGATCAATGATCTACTTGTGATCAACCGGGCAAGAGGTGAGTTGCCAGTAATATTGCATGCACCGATGGATGTGGACAATGGAATCTTGAATCGAGAATGAGCAGTACATCCCCCAGGTAACAACTGTGCCGCAATCCTGGAGGATGCGACACAGAGTACGACTTTTCCCCTAGTCCGCTAATAACTGCAAAGGCAGTTATAGAGGAAGGTCTTACCCGTCCCAGCTGGGCCTTGGAGGAAGAAAACAGAACTACAATGAAGACGTGGATTGAGTTCCTGTTGCTCCACAGCATTCACTATATCCTCAAAGCACAAAGCTTGTTCTGGATTAGGTTTTGCACGCATCATAGCAAAGGTTTCCTCTTCCCGCACAGGATCATAGGCTGTCTCTCTATCCAATACTGGATTGCCTTGCATGGCTACCCCTACGGCCCAATTAAGGACTGGTTGGGGCAACTCAAACTCGGTCAAGATCCTTCCAAATTCCAGCAGATCTTGCTGCAAGAGGTACAGACCATAGTTGAGATGTAGCTCAGCCTCAAATATCCCCATGCCCACAAGTTGTGGGGACCGGCCGCTGGTGATCAGGTTCAGAAGATCATCACACATACAGTCCCCAAATGTTTCCCAAATCAGATTTCGGTTGCTGATTGTGGTGTACTGGAGAGCCAAAGCGAACAAATGTCGCAAAGCCCTACCAGTCAGGAACTCTTAACCTTCTCTGAACATGGCTACCCACTCCCTATCATCTTCCAACAATCCTAAAGCTATCCATGCACCTTTAAATGTAGGGTGCACAGTACCATCAACTGTTCTTAGGTGTTTAAAGCCCATATAACCTTGTACAACAGTTAATGGCATACGGAGATAATACCTCCCACCCATGAATGGATTTGCAGAGTACATGCGTCCAATTGAGATTCCCTTCTGGCTCCTTTTCCAACCCAGCTTTCGCTAGTAGACAAAATACTCTGGGAACTTATGGTACAAGTACTGCCGCCTGTCCTCATTCTTCTGATTGTAGTCAAAGAATCCAAGCAGTGTTGATAGGGAAGACTCAATCAGTCTCCAAATCTTCTCAGGATGTTCAAGGCCCTGGAAGTATATGGGCTATTGGCCTTCCAAATGTAGGGCCAGATATATCACCGGTGGTTGCTCCTTGTGAGAATCGAATTCAAACAAACGCCACACTGCTTCTGTTGGACCAACAGAGCGGCCATGAAGGTAGCACTTGATCTCATCAACCTCTGAGTCCATAGTGGCCATTACCCTATAGCCACCTTTGTAAATGTACTTGTGAATATACTTCACAGAACGAACCGACCCGTATACCTCTACATTAATGATGCATTGTAGCGTAAGGTCAGGTAGGGGCTATAAGGCACGACCCTACGATTGTCCACTGTAGCCATAACTGTAACCCCTGATCCAGGTACAGGAATGGTAAAGGATTCACCCATATTCCGCCTCCGATAGAGGGGATATCCATTGGCCTGTATGTAACGACCCAGCATACATAAGCTATAGCAAACGGAACCTATACCCATACAGGTAGCCAGGAGGCGAACTGGTAGGAACCAGCAGGCAAGGAAGTACTTGACCTATAGAGACCCGATGGCCCGGGCTCCGAGAATGAACAGAATTGGCTGGTCAGGGATTTAGGTACCTGGATACACCCAGGGGCTGTGTCAGTGTACTTAGGGACTTCTGAAGGGGCAGTTGCTCAGCTAGGCCAGGTAACTGAAGACAGGTCAGAAAGATCTAGCGCCAGCGACGGGATAGACAGCGTAACAGGAAAAGGTTATCTTGTCCGCTGGGCAACGTTACCCTACCATCGGGATCAGGTTACCCTGCCCAGAGTCCTGAGTTACCCTGCCTTTCAATACGAAGTCCCTCGGGAAGTTCGGGAAAATTGACTGCAATGTTTGTCACACAAAGCCATGCAGGACAATGGAATCTGGGACTCCGGGGGATGCTATTGGGCAAGCTACGTAGCTTCCATGAACCTGTAAATTGAAGACATCATTCCTGTCATAAACCTTCGGCCCCGCCTTGAGGCCCGGACGTCATGGGCAAACGGTTGTGTAGTTGTGTGTAGTCTAGCAAAGAGGAATCTTTGCAGACATGCTTGCAACACTGTATACATCACTGCTGTCCGGTCGGCCATAGGCTGTTCACAAGATATATAAGAGGGCATAGGGTGGAAGGTGGAGTACCTCCTCCAAGTTGTTCAGGGTAAAACGGACCAAAGCTGACAGAGTTAACGGGTGTTAACTGTGGGGGTCCCGAAGGTAGTCCCGGGTGCTGCTGGGGCGACTGGGAGAGTTTTACACCTACCAAGCCCAAACGTGCTCCCAACGCTATAGGCTCTGAAAGGGAAGTGCAGAGACACTAAAAGCATGATTCCTACCACAGGTAAGGTAGATCCGAGGTAGTAGTCATGGGTAGCGCCCATTGGATCACTCCTGGACTACCGTGCCCTGCGGAAGACACCGGAAGCCCAAGACCCGTAAATAGTAAATAGATAAACCGCTCACGGTAGCCTCCAGAGTCAAGTAGAGATCAATGCATATGGGAAGGGTGTCATAGACAGTCTGGTTCATGAGGTGCCTTGACTGTTAGCCACTGGCAAAACACGCATGCGCAAAGGTTTTCACTCCGGCAGGCAAAATGGAAATGCAGCACAGAAACGATAACCACATAAGGTGAACGCCGCCTAGAGTGTGTCGACACTTGCCTGCCCACAGGGTCTGCCAGGAGACGTGTCGGACCACCCTTAGCAGAGAAGGGTGTGCTCGAATGGTGGGAGTAAACTGATGGGGGAGTTTCTAGCATAAGATAAAACTACCTAAAAGTCTATGCAAGAACTCTCCTACTCCAACAATCAATCGTCTCGGGACCTTAATTGAGTGAAGCGTCAGGCTTAACGATATTAAGTTTTACGGTTTACTTTACGCTTACATCTGTGTGAACTTTTGGCGATAAGTTTGAAGTTGTTCAGTGCAGTCGCAACCTTTGGATCCATCTTTCTAGGGGTGCCCCCATTACAGTATATTGTTAAGCAAGCTCCTCGCTTAACTCCTATCCTGATTAATTGTTTCCAACCTTCGGCACTGCCCTTGAGTTAATACTAGTAACCTTGTGTAGAACAAGTAGCCCAGGATGGAAAGCGCAATGGCTAGTACAGAACTTCGAATCAGAATGGAATCCAACTCAGATTCAGACCTTGACCTTGACGAAAACACCGCCAACACCTTTCGTGCATCAGTTTTTGTGGATCTTCCCGCTACCTACTGGGACTGCCACCAGCTGCTCTTGGAGGCCGCTCCTATTCCGTTATCTGTTGAATGTCTTGACCTCCTGATTACAGACCCTCGCGCTGCAGCGTTCTCATTTTTCCCAGACCCTACCCTAGTCCACAACATGCTCCCTCCGCCGCCGCAGGGAGTTCCCTTTCGCGAGTTCTCCCGCGAATTAATCGAACCTTACATCGCCCAGGAAGTAGCCAAGTCGCTTGAGGAAGCGAAGCGGGAACTAAACAACTGGAACACCCGGCAGCAGCAGCTGTTCCGAACACCGATTACTATGGTAGCGGGGGAATGGATGAAGTTGCAGCCAGAGGCATACCTGCAGATGATAAGGAATCAGCAGGCATTGAAGACTCAGATGGCAGCCTTGGAAAAGGCTTTTGAAGGAGTGTATAGTATTGATGCCGAAAATGATGTACTGATATTAGAGGCTGCGCCCCGACTCCTGCTCGTCCATACCAAGCCCAAGACCTTTGGCCTGGAGTTGGCCATGAGAGCCAGTGACGACTAGTGGAGGACATACTTGAGCCCAACTGGTATACGGATGTTGGAAAGACTGAAAGGCGAGGGCTACAGTTATACCTCCTCCATCTCAAGAGCATCTACAGGCTCCCTGTCGGTCCCCCCCTCAATTGCCCGCAGTAGGTCGGGCAGCCCAACGGTCGGGCCAACTGATGGATGCTGAGTAAGGAACAGGACATCCAAACTGAAGGGTACCACAGCACCAGATACACCAGACCCTACTCCTCGTCCGACCCCGGCTCCCAACATTTCCCCTGCAACACCTTCAGTTGCAACTCCCGTATCTCCCATCGCTGCCCCAAGACCCACACCTCTGCCAGTTTCATTGCCCGCTTCAGATACCTTCCCTGCCACAGCATTCCCACCAGCAGTATCGGCTACCCCAGAGTTTCGGTCACTGTACGCAGCGTCACCTGGACTTTTCGAACAGGTAAGATGCCAGGAGGAGCAAACACCCATGGCTCCGTTACGAGGGACTCCATTACCTAGACCTGGGACGCCTGCTCGCTCCGTTCCTTAGGCACCGGTCGTCCCCACGGCACCCTCGAAGCCAAGTCTTCCCACCGGTCTCCCCACCATCACAAGTGGCGATTCGGACAGCCAAGACGAGTTCTGTCTATCAGGCTGCAAGTTGGAAGAGACCTGGATGGGGTGGATTCATTACCACTCCTATGGGTGTAGGAAGGCACCACGGACCCCGGTGAGGCATAGAAGAAGGCAGAAAGAGGGAGATGGACGACCGACATGTGGGTACTGTGGGTCATGGAGGCACGCTGGTCCCCCGATTCAACTCTTGAGTTGTCCAGAATTGCAGCCTTTTCTGCGAATAACACAGACAGTGCCCAACCCAACTCCTGAGAGTGGGCGACGCCCTGTTCCACCACCAGCATCAGGACCATCAGGGGCTAACCCCCCAGAGAATGGTAACCAGGATGGCCAGGAGGAACAGTTTGATGGGTATGATAGACCCAGGGAATCCCAAGGTGGGAACACCGGAGGTAGTGGAGACAGAAATGCCCCACTTGGAGGTGGGACGGCGGGAGCAGGCGGAGACCCAGGGGACTCTGACCATGACAGCTGTGATGATGATGACGATGGAGATTCTCTCCCGGATTTGACCCCCTTCCTTGGTGCTCGCAAGGATGACTGGAGCAAGGACAAGAAATGACAGTGGGATCGCCAGGCCAAGAGGCTGGCGAGAGCCCTGAGGGGTGCTGGTTCAGCTTCCAGGCCAACACCAAGACACCGGGAGAATAAGCCGGAGCAGCACAGTAGTATCTCTCCATTCAAGGGCAAAGTTACAGAACTCGCGACCTTGTTGACCTTAGTAGAGGTCAAATTTGAATACTTTACGGATTGCAAGTTAACCGACATGGATAAGGTAAACTTGGTGATCCCTCTTCTTGAAGACTCCACCCGGGCATGGTATCTGGGGTTGCACAGGGCCATTAACAAGGAAGCCGCCAAGCGCACTGGCATCCCTGTCAAAGACAGCAACCCCTTACGGACATGGAAAGGGTTCCGAGAACGGCTGGAACGAAGTTTCGGCGGAGACCAGGCCCAGCGAGATCGATTCCTTCTCGAGTGGCGAGACCTTGTGATGAAGCCCCATCCTATAGATGAGTACCTGGATAAGATAATTGATTATATGTAGAAGCTTAGCTATACAGATCCAGTACAGGTATGAGACAAGGTTCGATCAGGCATCACACAAGAGGTTTGGAATACGTGGGTACTTAAGGAGCCCCATCCGACCGACCTGAACGAGTGCCTTGATCTTCTGCGGAAGGTTGGCCACACACTGGAGGACACCAACTGGTTCAGTAACCGTGTCATCCACCCAGCCCACCGGTCTCAACCCGCTGAGAAGAAGAAGGATAGACCCTCGACATTGGGCAGGTTCAAGGTGGAGGAAAAAGGTTCGGGCAGACCAAACCAGTGGTCTGCCAAACCTACTAATTTCAATGCGGGGAAACAGGCAAAGCCAGCGACTTCTGCATATGCAATAGGGTATAAGGAAATCCCGTTGACTTCCAAACCTACTAATTTCAATGTGGAGAAACAGGCAAAGCCAGCGACTTCTGCATATGCAATAGGGTATAAGGAAATCCCGTTGACTTTGACCGAACGCCAGAGGAAGTACAACCANCTGAGTATGCAATAGGGCATAAGGAAATCCCGGCGACTTTGACCGAACGTCAGAGAAAGCACAACCAGTGCACCAAGTGTGGACAAAGTGGTCACTTCTGGAAGAAGTGTACCGACACGTCCCCAGTCGTTAGTTCATCCAAACAGACTCGTGGGTTGAATCAGTCAGCCCCGGTAAGTGAGCCCACAGGGACAGACAAGCGGCTGAAGCACATTGAAGCGCCACCTCCGGCTTCCTCTTCAAAGATACTTGAAGTCCGCCAGGCATCACCTCAGATCATGGAGGTTGATACTGGGATCGGAATAGGTAAGAACCCATTCTGTTTAAGGTGTAACCTTATTAACCCATAGCTATAGAGCCCTGAGGGATAGATGGACATGAGCCATGGAGGTGGCTTCAGAGATGGGTAAGTACCCTTCTACCGCATAAACGATCCTGATACTGACTACACCCAGGTGGTGTGGGCAGGTAGATGTTGCGGGCCGTGCGCGGTGGACTGGGCTATTTCTCCTTTGTTGGGTTTCTGGTTATTTCCTTTGTTCTAGTTATACGTATTTCTTTCAGGATTTCCTTAGCTGGATGGGCAAGTCATAGGGCATTATTTCGGTTGAGGCTGGGTGAGGTCCTGCTCGAGAAGACGGTCGACATTGGGGAAGCAAGGCTGCTTCACTTGGAACCGGTCCGATAGTGGACTGCTACCCACCATGGGGAAAAATTGTTATGTTTAGTACAAGCAGACTTGGTTCAGACTGGACTTGATCAAATAAATAATGCTATTTTCAAGTTTAGCTGAGGAGGGTTCAGTACCTGAAATCATGCTGGCGTGATAGAAAACACCCTAGTTATTGATAAAAAGACGAATCCCAATCCCTTAATGTTTACCAACCCATTGTGGCCACTCTTGTGTCAAAAGGCAAGAGACTAAATGGAATTACTAAGCCAAGATGACCAAGTCACCAAGACAAGCGAAGAGGCAGAAGTGTGACAACTTGCCTCGTCATACTAAGTCTCTCCACCTGTGGGTCAAGTTAGACTGGAAGATAGAAGCTAGACAGGTTAGTGCGGAAGCGCTCCTGCTACTCGATAGTGGAGCTACTGGGTCGGTGCTTAGTAGCCGATAGGTTAAGCAGACTCAGGCACCTTGTGTATGATGAAAGGTACACGTGCCAATAAGCAACACTAGCGGTAATCACATTGCTGGGTCAGGTCTACACTATACCAAGTCATTAGAAATGAGGATAGGAGACCACCATAATAAGATGCACTTTGAAGTGGCAGATATGCCCAACACCAAGGTGGATGGGTACCTACCTATGTCTTGATTGAGAGACCATAACCCGGGTATCGATTGGAAGAGTGGATCACTAACCTGGCGCTCAGATTTCTACAAGGCTAACTGCCTGGCAGAGCAGGGGCGGTTAGTGTTCGTGACCGATGAAGAGTTACTAGCGGAAGACCTTAGTAATGTGTACTTATTGGGAATTGTACAATTCCCCGATGAGGAAGGTGCGGACATTACGGTTAAGCTACTCCCCAAGTATAAGGACTATGGGGATATCTGCAGTCAAGAATGGATTAAGGCGTTACCGGAGCACAGGAAGTATGACCATATGATCGAGTTGCAATCCGGAACTCAACCTCCGTTTGGGCCTGTCTATCTATTATCGGAAAAGAAGCTTAAGGCACTCCGCGAATATCTCAATGACATGCTGTAAACAGGAAAGCTACGGCAATCGAGTTCCTCAGCAGCAGCCCCTATACTCTTCGTGCCAAAACCAGATGGTACATTAAGACTGGTAATAGATTACTGAGGGCTGAACAAAATCACGGTGAAGAGCAAGTATCCTTTACCATTGATGCTCGAACTGCGAGATAGGTTAGGAAAAGCCATTGTGTTCACCAAGCTGGACTTAAAGAACGGCTACTCCCTTCTGAGGATGGCAGAAGGTGAGGAATAGAAGACGGCCTTCCGGTACAGATATGGACTATATAAATATACGGTCATGCCATTTGGGTTGTGTAATGGCCCGGCAACTTTCCAAAGCATGATAGATGAGGTCGTTCGGGATCTCATAGACGAAGAAGTCATTGCATACATAGATGACATCCTGATCTACTCCAAAACAATGAAAGACCACATCGTGATGGTGAGGTGTATGATGGAGAATTTGCGGAAAGCTAGACTATGTGTAAGCATGAAGAAGTCCAGTTTCCACCAACGGGAGGTTGAATTCTGCGGATACAAGATCTGGGATATGGGGATCTCTGAGTTGTTGGAGAAGGTGCAGACAATCAGGGGTTGAGCACCTCCGACATGCGTTGTCGATGTTCAAAGCTTTGTGCGCTTTACCAACTTCTACCGTCAGTTCATAGAAGGGTTCAGCAAGATAGCGAAACCTCTGACAGACTTGACAAAGAAGGAGGTCCGATGGGAATGGACACCTGCCTGTGAGCAGGCCTTCAACCATTTCAAGGAAGCGTTCACGTCCAAACCTATCCTGGCACATTTTGACCCTGAACTGCCAACCCGGCTGGAAACGCACGCTAGTGACTTTGCATTAGTAGCCGTTCTCTCCCAGTTCTGGGAAGATGAGAGATGGCAGCCAGTGGCATACCATAGTAGGAAGTTTCACCCAGCGGAGATTAATTATGATGTCCATAACAAGGAAACAATGGCCATCATAGCAGCGTTCAAGGAATGGGATCATTTGCTACGCTCGGTAACGGACCAGTTGGTGATCTATATGGATCATAAGAATTTGGGGTACTTCAATTGTACCAAGGTCCTTAACCGAAGGCAGCACCGATGGGCTGAGTTCCTGCAACCGTTTAACTTCAAGGTGGTTTACCGAGAAGGACGGTTGAATGAGAAGACAGATGCTTTGTTGCGGCATAGGGCCTACCGCCCTGAAGGTAGAAGTGATTTTCCGCCACAGTCGTTTTTTCGCCCTAGACAGTGGGTTGAGAGCTAGGAACGGGACATCTTGCGACCACAAGTGTTGCAGGTGTGCCAAGGATTTCGGCTCCAGTCTTCCTTTTTGGATCAACTGCGGGTAGCGATGACTGAAGACCAGGAGTAATTAAGAATCCTGAAGGCAACAGCTGCCGGTGACAAAGAGGTCGACCGACATTTCACGATGGAAAAAGGCTTCCTCCGGTACAAGAACAGGTGGTATGTTCCCAGGATCAGGATCTGAAGCGGACAATCATGAAGGCAGAACATGACTCCCGAATCGCGGGACACTTCGGGACTTACAAGACCATTGGCAGGGTTAGGGCTAACTTCTATTGGCCTAAGATGGATGAGCACATCACCAACTACTTGCGGACATGTGATGTGTGCCAAAGAAATAAATCTATCAAGCACAAGAAGTTCGGGCTGCTGGAACCTATTGATATTCCTATGTGGCCGTGGACCGCGATTTTAATGGATTTCATTGTAGCGCTGCCAGAGTCCGAAGAGTATATCAAGATCCGGGTCATAGTGGACAGATTCTCAAAAATAGCCCATTTCACACCCCTGACCATGGAGGTACCTATCAAGGGGCTTGCCTTGATATTCCTGAAGTAAGTTTGGCGCCTTCATGGACTCCCCAAGTCAATCACCTCCGATCGAGATAGCTGATTTACATCCAAGTTCTGGATAAGTCTAATGCACTTGTTGCAAGTGAAACTAAACGTTTCAACTGCATTCCACCCTGAGACCGATGGGCAGACCGAGAGGGTTAATCAGACACTGGAGCAGTACTTGCGTGGTTCCTGTTCCTACCAACAAGACGATTGGGTTTCGCTGTTACCCCTTGCGGAGTATGCATGCAACAGCTCGATATCAGAACCCACCAGGTTGTCACCATTTGAGATCAACTATGGGTTTAACCCAAGGACAAACTGGTCCGGTGTCGTGTCTGATACTTAAGGAATACACCCTAGCAGTAAGCTCTTGGTCAAGGAATGGGAAGGAACCTGGGACGAGAGCCATAAAACGATTCAACGGGCACAAGAAAGGCAACAGAAATGGCATGACCAGAAAAGGCTGCCATCACCAGACTATGTTACCTGGGAGGTTGTGACCGCAGGGCGGACAAAGAAAGCAGACCGCGTGATGTTAAGCCGTAAGAACATCCGCACCAAGCGTCCAAGTGAGAAGCTGGACCACTGGATGTTTGACCCTTTTATGGTCAAACATCGGGTGGTTAACCGAGCCTACAAACTCCAACTGCCCACCAGATGGCATATCCACCCAGTTTTCAATGTCACATTGCTCGAACCCTATCGTAAGGATCCGGCAGGAGGTAGGGTCAAGGAAGTCCCTACCCCGGAACTTGTAGACAACGAGCTCAGTTACGTTATTGCAGCGGTGGTGGACAGTCGATAGTACGGAGGAGAGAAGGCAAAGTTTCCGTCGTGCTTCATCCAGTACCTGGTTTCATTGAAAGTCTACCCGGCTGAGGAGAATTCATGGGAGCCCTATGAGATGCTTGAAGGGACAGGCTTACAGGCCATTCTGGATTTCCACCAAAGATATCCATCCAAGCCCAGGGACCACAGGGTCTTGGGGGAATCGAGTTGTGGGAATAAGAGACGACGCTAACGGTCCAGGATGGACCATAGAGAAGAGCGGACTGATGTAACGACTCAGCATACATGAGCTATAGCAAACAAAGCCTATACCCATACAGGTAGCCAGGAGGCGAACTGGTAGGAACCGGCAGGCAAGTAAGTACTTGACCTACGTAGACCCGATGGCCCGGGCTCCAAGAATGAACTGAATTGGCTGGTCAGGGACTTAGGTACCAGGATACACGCAGGAGCGGTGTCAGCGTACTTAGGGACTTCTGCAGGGGCAGTTGCTCCACTAGGCCGGGTAACTGGAGACAGGTCAGAAAGGTCTATCGCCAGCGACGGGATAGACCGGGTAACAGGGAAAGGTTATCTTGTCCGCTGGAGAAGGTTACCCTACTCTCGGGATCAGGTTACCCTGCCTTGGGGCTTGGGTTACCCTCCGCGGAGTGCTGAGTTACCCTACCTTTCAATACAAAGTCCCTCGAGGAGTTGGGAAAATTGACTGGAATGTTTGTCACGCGAAGTCATACATGACACTGGAATCTGGGGTTCCGGGGGATGCTATGGGCGAGCTACATAGCTTCAATGAACCTGTAAATTGAAGACATCATTCCTATTATACACCTCCGGCCCCGCCTTGAGGCCCGGACGTCATGGGCAAACGGTTGTGTAGTTGTGTGCAGTCTAGCAAAGAGGAATCTTTAAAGACATGCTGGCAACACCGTATACATCACTGCTGTCTGGTCGACCGTAGGCTGTTCACGGGATATGCAAGGGGGCATAGTGTGGAAGGTGGGGTACCTCCTCCAAGTTGTTCGGAGTAAAACGGACCAAAACTGACGGGGTTAACGGGTGTTAACTGTGGGGGTCCCAAAGGTAGTCGCGGGTGGTGCCGGGGTGACGGGGAGAGTTTTACACCTACCAAGCCCAAACGTGCTTCCAACGCTATAGGCTCTGAAAGGGAAGTGCAGAGACACTAAAAGCATGATTCCTACCACAGGTAAGGTAGATCCAAGGTAGTGGTCATGGTTAGCGCCCATTGGATCACTCCCGGACTACCGTGCCCTGTGGAAGACACCGGAAGCCCGTGACCCGTAAATAGTAAATAGATAAACTGCTCATGGTAGCCTCCGGAGTCAAGTAGAGATCAATGCATATGGGAAGGGTGTCATAGATAGTACAGTTCATGAGGCGCCTTGCCTGTTAGCCACTGGCAAGACACCGATGCGCAGAGGTTTTCACCCCCGCGGGCAAAATGGAAATGCACCGCAGAAACGATAACCACAAATGGTGAACGCCGACTAGAGTGTGTGGACACTTGCATGCCCGCAGGGTGTGCCAGGAGACGTGTCGGACCACCCTTAGTGGAGAAGGGTGTGCTTGAATAGTTGGAGTAAACTGATGGGGGAGTTTCTGGCATAAGATAAAACTACCTGAAAGTCTATGCAAAAACTCTCCTACTCCAACAATCAACCCTCTTGAGACCTTAATTGAGTGAAGCATCAGGCTTAACGATATTAAGTTTTACCCTTTACTTTACTCTTACATCTGTGTGAACTTTTGGCGATAAGTTTGCAGTTGTTCGGTGCGGTCGCAACCTTTGGATCCATCTTCCTAGGGGTGCCCCTATTACACTGTATCACAGTCTCCTCCTGAAATTCACAGAGATATCCCTTATGACAGGTAGGAGAGAAGAGAGGGTTCAAATCCTTCTTGCAAAGGGCATGACCATTGCCACCAGCACATTGGGTATGCACCATGGATCTCTGAACAATTGATCTCACCTCTGGTCCCATCGGATCATCATCAGAAGGGAGCTCAGCAGAGATAAAGCGATCAATATACTCAGCCCTCAGGAACTGGGTAGTACTCTTCAAGAAGAGTAGAAGATGGAGGTGAGGGAGGCCTTGCTTCTGGTACTCGATGGTCCACACCCAGCCCTGCCAATGCCCAAAGATTTGTTTCTTTTTAATTTGATCAAGTATATCCTGTACCTTGAGATTGAAGACTCTAGCTACGAGATCTGGGCGATCCGCAGCAGTCTGCCCTGGGAACAACACTGTTTCAATCTCCACCCACTTGGGATTAGCGGCGAAGGTGATAAACAGGGATGGTTTGCCAAAGCGACATACCAGAGCCATGCTGTCCTGGTAGAGCCTCTGCATAAATCTATCCCCTCCAGTAAACGACAATGGCAAGAGAATCCTGCTTCCGACCTCCTCCAAGTTGATATCACCTGCGCTCATCGCATCCTGTAGCCCATTGTACAAATCAGTTCGCAAGCTAGCCTGATTTGACCGCAGCCAGTTGAGTTGGTTTTGATCAGAGATCGCCCCTGCATCAACCACTAATTGCTGCAGTAACCTTTGGGCCTGAATGATAGTGGATGGCTCATCAGTCCGAGTATGAAGGTGGAAGTGGTAGAAGGCTTGCCATGATAATCTGTCCTTGACGCGATTGTTCCCCACAGTTGAGAGCCTTCTACCCCAATGCTATCCAGGTTCACCATAGGGAAATAGGAGAACATAATGGAGGGGGAGATATGAGGCATGATTGGGATTGATTAGAGAGAATCCCCCATTGGGTACTTCTCCATTTAATCTCTGTGCCAATACAATGTCCCGGAATCCCCCCTCACCATATTCCTCGGGCAGAATCATCGAAACTTCATCTGCCGTTGGAAGGTTCTCCTGTCACATGTCTGCCCCGGACCCTACAATCAACCTCAACTGTGGATCCAGGATGATGCAGAAGTTCTGCTCTTGCTCAGAAATCTGTGCAAACCTTTCTCTAGCCGTACGATACAGCTGTATGAAAGGGCATGTCTCCTGCAACATCCTAGTAAGTGAGGTGATGAGAGCCCCATCCAGATCCAGAGCTCTAGCGGATCGCACTTGGGCCACATGGGCCGGATCATACAGGTAGACCTAAGAAAATTGGGCATCAAGACCACTGGGTGCGACCAGTGGTCCCTGTGTATGGTAGATCGCACCATAGATCTGGAAGAGTTGAAATCCATCTCCAATCGCTGTTGATCGATCATCCATATTGTACCTGATGGACGTGAATGCAAACTGGCTACTCCCGTGCCTCAGACTCTGCCTCAATGCTCTTGATTCCAGTTCCATTCCCATCATCAAGGTGTGCAGAGGTTCTGGTAATGGCCGCATTTTCTCAACCACAGCATCCCCTCCCTTACAGCAGGACTCAAAGGTACCTGGTACTTGGTTGGTGGTTTTTCTTGTCACCTCCACACTCCAGTGCAGGGCATTGCAGCCTCTGCATACAATATCCATCCAACCCAGATTGTGCTGGGTCCAATATGCTCGCTTCTCCACAAATGCAAGGAACACTCTAGTCTGCAGGGCGAGCGCTGCAGAAATATGTTCCATTACATGGAGTGGAGCAGCAGGGCGTTGCTCTGATCGTACTTATTGTCTTTGATCCCTCTGTGTAACCTAATAAGATAGTTGTTAGTTCTTTGCTTCATCAATCATTTCACACTTCAATCCAGATATTAACATACCAAACATTCCCGACAACTGCTCCGTAACCTTCCTCCCAGTGTGCGATCAAATTCCCCCACCCCTTTCTCAACCTGGCACCTAATACAGCTCCACAGCTCAGTCCTATTTTCTATACTTGTTTGCTCCTGGCATAGCAGTGTTCCACATGCTTCCAACAATTGATAAGAAGAGCAAGGAGCAAAGAGGGCAATAGGTAGGGCACTTACATCTTCTTGTATTGGTACCTGTGATTCTGGTCGTCAGGTTGCCGTGGGTGAGTAGTCGAATGGTCCTGTCGCAAGGGCTGTTGGAAATATATATAGTGGTCATGGGAGGGCTGCGACTGCTGGTGTTGCTGGAGGTTCTGGGGGTGCTGGGGGTGCTAGGGATCCTGTGATGCTGGTCGCCAGGTTGCCGGGGGTGAGTAGTCGAATGGTCCTGTTGCAAGGGCTGTTGGAAATATATATAGTGGTGGTGGGAGTGCTGCGACTGCTGGTGTTGCTGGAGGTGCTGGGGGTGCTGTGAGTGCTGGGGGTACTGGGGGTNGGTACTGGGGGTGCTGGGGGTGCTGGGGGTGCTGGGGGCCTTCGGACCACTCTCCTCCTATCCTGTTATTCCAAAGTACTAAGTTAGAATATGCAGTTGTGACAGATTTATAGCCAACAATTCGAAGAGTACCTACCAAGCATGGTCTGCATGATCTCATCCGGCGGCCATTTGAATTAATATCAAAGGTGCTCAATGGTTTCTCGTGCCTGCACTATCCACACATATGCATAGTGGGCATCATTTTTCCTGAATTCAATATTAGCAAGTTGGGAAATTAATTTATTGGGGAGAGTTAGGGGTGATGAAGGTTCAATAGTTGCTGAAATTGTTCTTTTTTTGTTATGAAAAAGGGGAAAAAGATAAAAAGAAATTGAGCTCAAGTGGACCAAGGTGGTTGAGCAGGGAGGAAAGAGGAGGAGAAGGGAAATATTGCTAATATGGAAGAAACTGGTTGCTGTGCCAAGATTTCAATTTTACTTTTGCTCTATTACCCTGCTGAGATGTAGTAGAAATGCCAAGCCAAAACAGTTTTCAGGGCATTTTCCCAATTCAGAAGTTTTATTTTAATTTCGCATACTTAACCTGCAAGTGTTTTTTCTATCACAATTTTGTTTATCTTTTCAATACCTTTGTTTAGCTTCTCAATCTTATTCTCTGATGGGTGGAATTGGAAACAAATAGATTTGATTCTTTTGGTGGAAAAATAGATCAAAGATTGGTAGAGTGTAGGTAGTGTCACCAAGCCACTCCTGCTGGCACTCTCTTTTCTTTTTTTCTTTTGTACACAATTTTCTATTCTACTCCTATTCCATTCCTTGCCTTTCCTCCATCTCATTTTATCTCCTTCTTCTTTCCTTTATCTATCTTTACTTTCTTTCTTTTCTGTCTTCTTTTCTTAATTACTTTGCATTGCTGACTGCCGCTATCACGGTTTTATCTTCATTCTTGCAGTTTCTCCCTCCGTTCTGAAATATTCAAGAGCAGAGGTAGAGGTGGTCCTACAACTGCGGTGTACTATCAGATGGATCGTACGAGATAGTACATTTTCCCCGACCAATGGGAGGCCTGGGATCCCTGATAAGATCGTTTTTTGAGATCTGTTTTCCAGTACATATAGATTTGCTTATGACATTTGGGACCTACAGCAGGGTAGGAGGGTCATGATAGAAATAATACTTCCAAGTTCCAGCTTCTTCAAAGCTCTGTAGCTTAGCCAATAGCCCTTACCAGAATTTCAAATTCCACAATAGCATATTAATTTGTATAACCTAGATTTCAGTCATTTTTTCCAAACTCTTCAGGAGACTTCATTGTGCAAGTTAACATAACCCAGGGGTCTTGACAGGGTAACCCTGGTTCCATAGCAGAACAACCTAACTCTGAAGATAGAATAATCCCGCCTGAAAGTCAGAGTCACTTTCCCTTATTACTCTACCTACTTATATAATTGAGATAGACACTTCTACCTCCTCTCCAGTTCCTCAGCCTAGTGGCCTAACTTGCCTATATAAGTGTAACGGGGGTACGCCTAGGAAGATGGATTCCAAGGTTGCGATCACATCAAACAACTTTAAACTTATCGCCAAAATTTCACACAATTGTAGGAGTAAAGTAAATAGTAAAACTTAATATCATTAAGCCTGACGCTTCACTCAATTAAGGTCACAAGAGGATTGATTGTTGGAGTAGGAGAGTTCTCACATAGACCTTCAAGTAGTTTTGGCTTATGCCAAAAACTCCCCTGCCAGTTTACTCCAACCATTCGAGTACACCCTCCTCCGCTAAGGGTGGTCCGACACATCTCCTTACACACCTTTCAGTCACCCATGTGTCTACATACTCTAGTCAGCATTCACCTCATGCAGTTATCGTTTCTGCAGCACATCTCAATTTTGCCTGCTGGAGTGAAAACTTCGTCATATTAGTGCCTCACCAGTGGCTAACAGTCAAGACAGCTGATGAAGCAGAGTACCTATGATACCCTTCCCATGTGCACTGTTCCCTACATGATCTCGGAAGCTACCATAGGCAGTTTATCTATCTAATATTTACAACTTGCTGACTTCTGGTGTCTTCCGCAGAATACGGTAGTCGTGTCGTCCTCCAATGGGTGCTACCCATGACCACTATTTCGAATCCACCTTCTCTGGGGTAGGAATCATACTTTTAGTGCCTCCAGACTTCACTTACAAAGCGTATAGCATTGGGGACACGTTCGGGTTTAATAGGTGTAAAACTCTGCCAGTTGCCCGGACACCACGGGGCTACCTTTAGGACCCCCATAATTAATACCTGTTAACTCCCTCAGCTTTGGTCCATTTTACTCCAAACAACTTGGAGGAGGTACTCTACCTTCCACCCTATACTCCCTTATATATCCCGTAAATGGCTTACAGTTGACTGGATAGCCATGACACATATAGTATTACAAGCAGGTCTACAAAGATTGTAACGTGTTCAGGCTAGGCCCTAGTCACGTAGCGGTACGATAGGAGCAGATAGCTTCGAGATCAACACGAAGCGAGCGCTGCTTGCTAAAGGCGGCTTCAAACGGAGTGTAATAGGAGATCAAAGAAGTAACCGTTCAACCAAGTATATTTAAGAATACTATCTGTCGAAGTCTGCTGTTTCCATCACGGGAATCAGCGGTCTTTAAATACAGCATATCGCTTATTTCCAGTATAAGCGATATTGCAAAACAATGTGTGTATCAACCGATAGCACACGAAACAATACAAGTATCAAACGATACTGTGAAACCAAACATAAAACAATGTGTGTATCAACCGATAGCACACGAAACAATACAAGTATCAAACGATACTGTGAAACCAAACATAAAACAATGTGTGTATCAACCGATAGCACACGAAACAATACAAGTATCAAACGATACTGTGAAACCAAACATAAAACAATGTGTGTATCAACCGATAGCACACGAAACAATACAAGTATCAAACGATACTGTGAAACCAAACATAAAACAATGTGTGTATCAACCGATAGCACACGAAACAATACAAGTATCAAACGATACTGTGAAACCAAACATAAAACAATGTGTGTATCAACCGATAGCACACGAAACAATACAAGTATCAAACGATACTGTGAAACCAAACATAAAACAATGTGTGTATCAACCGATAGCACACGAAACAATACAAGTATCAAACGATACTGTGAAACCAAACATAAAACAATGTGTGTATCAACCGATAGCACACGAAACAATACAAGTATCAAACGATACTGTGAAACCAAACATAAAACAATGTGTGTATCAACCGATAGCACACGAAACAATACAAGTATCAAACGATACTGTGAAACCAAACATAAAACAATGTGTGTATCAACCGATAGCACACGAAACAATACAAGTATCAAACGATACTGTGAAACCAAACATAAAACAATGTGTGTATCAACCGATAGCACACGAAACAATACAAGTATCAAACGATACTGTGAAACCAAACATAAAACAATGTGTGTATCAACCGATAGCACACGAAACAATACAAGTATCAAACGATACTGTGAAACCAAACATAAAACAATGTGTGTATCAACCGATAGCACACGAAACAATACAAGTATCAAACGATACTGTGAAACCAAACATAAAACAATGTGTGTATCAACCGATAGCACACGAAACAATACAAGTATCAAACGATACTGTGAAACCAAACATAAAACAATGTGTGTATCAACCGATAGCACACGAAACAATACAAGTATCAAACGATACTGTGAAACCAAACATAAAACAATGTGTGTATCAACCGATAGCACACGAAACAATACAAGTATCAAACGATACTGTGAAACCAAACATAAAACAATGTGTGTATCAACCGATAGCACACGAAACAATACAAGTATCAAACGATACTGTGAAACCAAACATAAAACAATGTGTGTATCAACCGATAGCACACGAAACAATACAAGTATCAAACGATACTGTGAAACCAAACATAAAACAATGTGTGTATCAACCGATAGCACACGAAACAATACAAGTATCAAACGATACTGTGAAACCAAACATAAAACAATGTGTGTATCAACCGATAGCACACGAAACAATACAAGTATCAAACGATACTGTGAAACCAAACATAAAACAATGTGTGTATCAACCGATAGCACACGAAACAATACAAGTATCAAACGATACTGTGAAACCAAACATAAAACAATGTGTGTATCAACCGATAGCACACGAAACAATACAAGTATCAAACGATACTGTGAAACCAAACATAAAACAATGTGTGTATCAACCGATAGCACACGAAACAATACAAGTATCAAACGATACTGTGAAACCAAACATAAAACAATGTGTGTATCAACCGATAGCACACGAAACAATACAAGTATCAAACGATACTGTGAAACCAAACATAAAACAATGTGTGTATCAACCGATAGCACACGAAACAATACAAGTATCAAACGATACTGTGAAACCAAACATAAAACAATGTGTGTATCAACCGATAGCACACGAAACAATACAAGTATCAAACGATACTGTGAAACCAAACATAAAACAATGTGTGTATCAACCGATAGCACACGAAACAATACAAGTATCAAACGATACTGTGAAACCAAACATAAAACAATGTGTGTATCAACCGATAGCACACGAAACAATACAAGTATCAAACGATACTGTGAAACCAAACATAAAACAATGTGTGTATCAACCGATAGCACACGAAACAATACAAGTATCAAACGATACTGTGAAACCAAACATAAAACAATGTGTGTATCAACCGATAGCACACGAAACAATACAAGTATCAAACGATACTGTGAAACCAAACATAAAACAATGTGTGTATCAACCGATAGCACACGAAACAATACAAGTATCAAACGATACTGTGAAACCAAACATAAAACAATGTGTGTATCAACCGATAGCACACGAAACAATACAAGTATCAAACGATACTGTGAAACCAAACATAAAACAATGTGTGTATCAACCGATAGCACACGAAACAATACAAGTATCAAACGATACTGTGAAACCAAACATAAAACAATGTGTGTATCAACCGATAGCACACGAAACAATACAAGTATCAAACGATACTGTGAAACCAAACATAAAACAATGTGTGTATCAACCGATAGCACACGAAACAATACAAGTATCAAACGATACTGTGAAACCAAACATAAAACAATGTGTGTATCAACCGATAGCACACGAAACAATACAAGTATCAAACGATACTGTGAAACCAAACATAAAACAATGTGTGTATCAACCGATAGCACACGAAACAATACAAGTATCAAACGATACTGTGAAACCAAACATAAAACAATGTGTGTATCAACCGATAGCACACGAAACAATACAAGTATCAAACGATACTGTGAAACCAAACATAAAACAATGTGTGTATCAACCGATAGCACACGAAACAATACAAGTATCAAACGATACTGTGAAACCAAACATAAAACAATGTGTGTATCAACCGATAGCACACGAAACAATACAAGTATCAAACGATACTGTGAAACCAAACATAAAACAATGTGTGTATCAACCGATAGCACACGAAACAATACAAGTATCAAACGATACTGTGAAACCAAACATAAAACAATGTGTGTATCAACCGATAGCACACGAAACAATACAAGTATCAAACGATACTGTGAAACCAAACATAAAACAATGTGTGTATCAACCGATAGCACACGAAACAATACAAGTATCAAACGATACTGTGAAACCAAACATAAAACAATGTGTGTATCAACCGATAGCACACGAAACAATACAAGTATCAAACGATACTGTGAAACCAAACATAAAACAATGTGTGTATCAACCGATAGCACACGAAACAATACAAGTATCAAACGATACTGTGAAACCAAACATAAAACAATGTGTGTATCAACCGATAGCACACGAAACAATACAAGTATCAAACGATACTGTGAAACCAAACATAAAACAATGTGTGTATCAACCGATAGCACACGAAACAATACAAGTATCAAACGATACTGTGAAACCAAACATAAAACAATGTGTGTATCAACCGATAGCACACGAAACAATACAAGTATCAAACGATACTGTGAAACCAAACATAAAACAATGTGTGTATCAACCGATAGCACACGAAACAATACAAGTATCAAACGATACTGTGAAACCAAACATAAAACAATGTGTGTATCAACCGATAGCACACGAAACAATACAAGTATCAAACGATACTGTGAAACCAAACATAAAACAATGTGTGTATCAACCGATAGCACACGAAACAATACAAGTATCAAACGATACTGTGAAACCAAACATAAAACAATGTGTGTATCAACCGATAGCACACGAAACAATACAAGTATCAAACGATACTGTGAAACCAAACATAAAACAATGTGTGTATCAACCGATAGCACACGAAACAATACAAGTATCAAACGATACTATGAAACCAAACATAAAATCCTAGTAACCTGTACCGGTTACAAAGATCCTCTTTTGCTAGACTGTGCACAACTACACAACCCTATACCCATGACATCCAAGCCTTAAGGCAGGGCCAGAGGAGCATGATGGGAATAATGTCTCCAATTTACAGCTTCTTTGGAGCTGCATAGCTCACCCAATAGTATCTTGAGAAACTCCAGATTCCAGTATTATGTATGGCTTTGTGGGACAAACATTAAGGTCATTTCCTCCCAACTCCCTGAGCAACTTCCTTTTGCCAGGTGGGGTAACTCAGGTTCCTAGACACAGTAACCCAAGTCTCAAGGCAGGGTAACTGTGATCCCTGAGTAGGGTAACCTACTCTAGGGGTCAGGGTAACTTTATCCAGTTACCCTGTTATTTCCTATAGTAGAGATAGACTTCTCCCCTCTTCGCCCATCCAGTTACCCAGCCAAGCAGCGTAACTTGTCCTCAGCAAATCCTTGAGTAAGCTAACAGCTCCCAAGGGTGTATGCTCTACTGTTGATAATGGAACCTGGACTATTGGGCTTCTATGGGTCAAACCCTTGCTTACCCTCTTGTTTCTCCCTGTTTGCCTCACAGCCCCCAGCATGGGTGTAGGTTTAGTCTGCCATAGTTCTTGTATACTGGATTGTTACAATGAGGTCTCTAAGCACACTGACATTATATATGAATATACACTAGGTATCCAAGTACCTAAATATCTGTATTCCTTTAGTTCATACAGGAACTTCAAGTATTGTATATATATGAAATAAGTAATTAATTGTCCACCTATTCCTACTAGCCAACCTTTTGGGTGCCTCTATGGGTATAGGTTCAGACTGCCATAGCTCATCTATACTCGATCATTATACAAGCACCTCAAGATCTTTATTGCATTATATTGCTGGCCTCAGTTTTTGTAAAGACTCAAACTATTCCTTTAACTATTCAATATTGTACCTATAGGCTACTCAAATACTTGAAAAGTAGTAGTGGAAACCCTTATTGTCAGGGTTATTGCTTGTAGGCATCGTATGTAATGTAATCAAGCATAGCCTGATCAGATAGCTAGAATCAGTCTAGTACTATTTATCACTTTTACAAAGTGCTTTATGGTCTCTAGTAAGTCATGTATCAACCCATGCACATATATCTGCTATGCTCTCAACAAAGCCTACTGAATAATCAATAATATACAAATCTGATATCTTGCTTAGATAAAAGCAGGGGTTAGATTCTTGTCCTAAACAAGAAGAAGATAATAATATAGAAAGATATTAATATTTACTTAAATATTGACACAGTAGTTACTCTTCTAATCAAAAAACCTCAATCCAAAGCAATGTGGTTTTGAATACAATAGTACCAATATATGATGCAAAGTATTTAGATGGTGAACCTTAGTGGGTACACTATAAAATACCTCAATTTGTAAGAGTAAAGGACAAATCAAGAAAATAATTATTGTAGAAGATCCTGAATTCAATTCTTAGGCAAATTGGATATTTTTACTTATTTTTAATTTACTCTAAATATTGGTCTTAATAATAATATTATAATATCTAAATTATTATTTTCTCACTCAATAATTCATATCACTATTTTTATTCCTAACCACTCTACAGAATATACAAATCTTGTTAACGGCTATTACAAGTCTTACAGAAGGGTCAGCAATGTACTATTTTCTTAAACACTATATTTAATTTCCTTTTCAAGTTGTATTTCTATAAAAATAAAAGTTATTAACTCTTAAACTAATATTATATTAATTAATATATTATTAACATTTCAAAAAAACACTTAATACATGATATTAATTTAATCTCCAGCCTTAGTTAATTTTTAAAACTGCAATTTACCCTTTACCCTTACAAATAGAGGTATTTCATAGTATACCCAATCAGGTCCCCCTTCTAAACACTTCACATCATACCTATCATGGTTGCTAGTCTATAGTTTATGAAAATAGAAGATTGTTAAGTTATCAAGTATTCCTTAAGGCTTTTGTTGATTGTGTTGGCTAGTTTAGACAGGTTGGTAGAGTAGGACTTCCTAGACCCTGGTATAGGGATCAGATTAATACTTGATATAAGTATAAAGACTAGTAAACAATACTAGTTCCAAATCCTGTTTCTTGTAAAAAGGGTACCTACCAGCCTTTCTTGTATTTCTCTTCTTCTTTTCTCTTCTCCTTAGTTAGTATCTTTAGTATTCCTTAAATAAAAAGATATCTTCTCTCTAGTCCTTGTCCTCACCTCTTGTTCTCATTCATGGCTCTTCTTCTTATCCACAGCTCTTTAGCTACCTCTCATTCTTCTTCTTGCATCTAGCACTACTATGACTCTTGCTCTAACTACACACACCCCTTGACTACCTCCTAACCTGTTTTCCTGTAATGGGCAGAGCCCATACAGGGTTAAGAGCTAATAGTCCAAGGCACATCACGGTAGGCAGTACAAGTTTCAGGTGTAGGTATACAAACAAGATATGTTTGTATCAATGTTTGAAGGTTCAGGGTCAGGTTTCAAAGGGTTCAGGGTCAGGGTTTATAGGTTCCAGGTACACAATAAAGGGAAAGATATATAATTTCTAAGTATAAGTGTAGGCAGAAAATTACCAGGTTGTATAAGAAAAGTAAACTACTGAGAGGTACACCCTTTTACATAATGAAAGAAAATCCCCTACTTACAAATCCAAATTATCCTAACCCTGTCCTTATGCACAGCCACAATCTTCTATCAGTTTCTATAAGGTTTCATTATGCAGAATCTTAGCTACATAACCTAGCCAATGCCTAAACAACTATGACCCTCAAGTAACACTTCTCTTGGTATATATGACCAAAAACCTAATGTCATTGTATTCTGGTCAGGTGGCTGTGAGACTTCCCCATTACAATACTATTAATCATATATGATTTGTGTACTTCAAAATATGTACTAGATTTAGAGTATTTTTCAGTCTATTATATATTTACATAGTAGCCTACTATTGTTTTAAAAACACCTCTACATAGTAGAGATTGTTAAGCAGAATAACTTAGAAGTTTTTTTTGTAGAAATTAAAGCACTTATTAGATTGTTATAATCATTTGAAATTTCCTATTTTTGGTAAGAAAGTGAAAAAAATATTATGCACAGCCACACTTTCATCACTTCTGTCTTACTTTGTTGGGTATAGGGTTTAATTTTAAGTAACAACACATGATCCTCTCCAAAAGGTCAATAAGTATAATATGTTATATATATAAAAATTTCCTAAAACCTTACTAATCTATCAACACTTCTACCTAGAACTTGGATATTTACTCTAGAGTCTTAGCATTCCAAGCCACAAAGCTATGTAACACTCAATTTTAGTCTAGTACACATTTTAGAGTACTGGAATGATACCACCCATCTCTCCACTCTTTTATCACCTCTTCTACCACCATTTCTTTTGCTGTCTCTCTTGTTCTGAAACCTGATAGAGGTCAAAATACATGTTTTTCCCTTAACCCACTCTTGAGAATAGCTCTTAGTATCCATTAAGTTATCTTATCTACTATCTCTTCTCCAATACCACCCCACTCAGTCACATTTACCACTAATGCTGCATTTCTATAGTTTCTGAGATGTTTTAAGGAAATTAAATACCTTGTTTCAAGTAGTATTTATGGAATATATGAATGGGTATGAAATTAAGGCAATTGTCATAGGATTGAGACAAGAGAGATAAAGGAAATAGGTGATATTCTTACCTGCTGCCTGAAGAGCTCAGGATAATAATACTTATAGAAGTCTAGACAGTTATCAATTAGTATAAAAGACTTAGAAAGCTTGACTCATCTCCAAAGATAATGTTGTATTAATAGTATCCAAACCAGCCAAAACATGAAGGTATCTTGTAGTTCTCTATCTTTCAAGTCTTCACTTGACAAGTTCTCACTATTGCTTGTATCTGTATCAGCAAAAGCATCCAAATCATCAAGCATTTTGAAAACCATAACTGTTTGCAGCATCCAGCATCTAATATCTGCTAACATTATTGTTATTTGACTCAGAGTTCATTGGGTGAGCTTGAGATCTACAAATCTGCTTTTTAGATATCATCATGAAAGCAGCCATCACTACATGTACTACTAAGTACACTAATACCCCAAGAGTATAGATCCCAATCACTAGTTTTCTAGGCACACTACTAGTCTCCACATGATACCCCCATAACTTGAAATGAAACCTGAAAACGGTCTTTTTCCTCAGTTTGCAGTTTCCACAGTTTTGGCCATTTTTGCATTTCCGGTAAACCACAAAACCGACTAAAACGATCAAAACCGGTTGACATGAGACCCCCTATTAATGAACTTCGAGAAGGAGTTCCAGAACTCGTGATACATTTATCGTAAGCGCCATCCGAGTCTTATTCGAGGGCACGGGAGAGGGACGGCACTACAGTATCGTATAGTGCATGACGGCTCGCTAAAGGGCTGAAGGGGGGTCTCGAAAATTGCTGACTCCTGGGGGAGCGGGGTCTCCCGTGAGGACACCGGGTAAGGGATTAAGTAAGATACTGGTACTAGGTTAAGCTTTTTTTTCCATTTTTTTCCTTCGTCTCTTGTACTGTACTTGCAAGGGTGAATTAGGGCAGATGCGTGGGGAGGATTACATGCTACCGGAGGCTGCCATAAATTACAAATACTTCCCGAGCGACAGTCCATACTTCTCGCTCTACCAATATTGCAGAGAGGATATTGAATTGTGGACCTCGGCATGTCTCTCTTTCTCGAAAAAGTTCTGTGGTTGAGCTAGTACCGGGGTAGGGACTATCGTACTGTAAGCCGGCCTGTACAAGTAAGTACTGTACCGCGCGGTACCGCTTCACGCCATTGAAAAGGACAACCAAGACAGTAGACCTCATGTTCAGGGGGGCATTCCTCACTGATTCGTGAATACGGTAGCCCATACATTGCTCCCCCCATCATAGCCAATCACTCGATACCAATGCTTTCTTGTAGTGGGAACAGTCTCTCACCAGCGGTAAAGTGGGGAGATGGATTAGTTGTTGTGACGAAGCCGCGTGGATACACACCCGACAAGAACCGGCTTGTTTGAAGGGGCAAGCACCGCCGGGGGGCCTTACGTAGGCCCGGTGGATCCACCCGTTGTTACACGAGGAGAGGACAAATGTCGCGTACTCGAATACCGGTACAGTACTGTGCTCAGCCCGTGTGTGCCTGTGCTACGCGAATGGGTGGATACAGTACGAGTGCCGGTATGATAGCTTTGTTCGGGAGGCCGCATGTCGTGAGGTGCGATCTGGTATGGTATGGTATCATGGTGTGGGGTAAGTATGATATGTGATGGAAGGTTTGGTGCTTTGGTTATTTTTTTGGGGGGGGGGGGAACGCTGGATGTTAGGTTCACCCACGGTGGTCCTCGAATGGATATGGTAGATGGGTAGGCCCCCAGCTTGTCAAGTGCATCTTAGCTTACTGTACTGCACCTGATGGTTGTGTGCGGTATTCGGGGATTTTGGCGGTGACAGGGAAAGTTTGTCTGTCGTATTATATGATACGGCATTCTACGGTAAGTTATGCAGGGCTGTTTCTCTAGTGCTGGGTGCTGAAACGGACGCGTTGCCCTGGCACTCGGGGAGGGCTGCTGTTGCATCCAGGTATGATAGGAGGGCTAAATTTCGGCTGTATATGATACCATGACGGTCCTTTTTTGGGAACGCTTCGGCATTATGTGTGTGGATGTGGCATTGTGATGCGGGGCATGTTCGTTTACTCAAGTACCGGTACCGGTGCTGGGGAACCGGCCGAGTAGGCCTTCCCCCGTTGAAACTGGAGATATTAAACCACCGGCGCCGTACCACCGTCACAGCCATCAAGAGAAACAAACAATCGAAACAAACTTATCCGTCACTATCTGGTTTGATGCGAAACCGTTCATTTCCCCCTGCCACACACTGGCAGGAAACAAGCTAGCCATCAGTACAATTTGAAACTACCCTAACGTGGGCCCTGCTTTGTTGCCCTCTCTGCTATCATACTCGTATGATACTATCATCCATACTCGGAGAACGATAATGGGAGGCTGTCGATAATATCTCAGAGCACCCACCCACTAATAGAAGCCAATGGAACCCATCCATCCATCCATCCATCACCAGCTATGGCAAGGAATAAGGGAAAGAAGAAAAATAAAAGTAAATAAAAGTGAGAGAGAGATTATGCAGTATGCACCTTCAATGCACACTATTGAACCCGGCCGGAGGGGTCTATCATGTTATGCGGGGTGGACCCTGGAGCTTTTTCCCTCTTCCTGTTAGATAAGGTAATCTAAGCGGGTAGCGGTGCAGTGCAAGTAACGCAACTCTGAGGATAAATATGATAATGTGTTATTGAGAGCACGAGTGTGGCCGACTGCCGATGGATATGACCATCACGTGGTCTAAAGCAGCAAGTTGCGACGAGAAACGTCGGCCGAATTTGAAGCAGAGTGGCGGCTGCTTGATTGACGGTCGCTGTTGCTTGGTCCATCGGATTTACTCGTATGTGACGGTCATATCCGTCCGCCGCACTCTTGGAAGATCAGAGGCATGCGTGGGGAGGTCTGGTAGGGTGCGCACTCGAGTACTCGAGCATGATACCGCGGAGTGATGATTGTTCCCCTGATTGTGCTGGGTGTGGCGGTGATTTTGATTATTCTGTTGGGTGGTTTGTGGGAGGGGGTGAGAGGAACTTTTGTGAAGGGGTGTGAGGGAATGAGGGCGAGCCGCCAAGGGTAGGGAGGGAGCTTTGGGAAAATACCGGTAGCCTCTCCAAATACATGATCAGTGCTCGCTGCCAGCATCCCAAGAGTAGCCTGCTTTGGTCGTGATTTATGCAATGGCCATTTACCTAACTACAGTACGGGAGGGGTTTTTTTTTTTTCGTTGTGGGAGGTGTTATCTTACTCGGTATCATACTTGTATTTATCCCTTGGGTTAGATATCGGTGCGTTGATAGGCGGGTGGATAAGCTTGTTCGGGTCACATCTTCGAACTGATAAGCCTCGGGGCGCTGTACTGGCCCATAGGAATTTCTGGTATTCGGCTGACTGCAGGACTCGAAATACTAGTACCATAGCCTCAACGAGGTGGCTTTGGCCCGGGTTCTTGAGGTCTCCTCAGCGTTGCCGCTGGTACAGCTGCTGTTGAGTGACCTTAACTGGAAGTTGTAAGCTTACAGCAGGCTGGCTGTTGGTTATGATGACTCTGGGCGAAGTGTGGGGCGCGCGGCCAAGAAGACTTGGGAATCAAAGAATCCTCCAGCGAGCTAATGCCGAGCATTGACTGGGCTAACAATGGATGGACAGGTTGAAGCAGAGGTTTTCTTCCTGATCAGCGCATTTCTTCACTTGCAGCCCTACGATGTCTTGAGAAACTCATACCGCTATGGTGCTGTACTGTGCCCAAGCAGCAAGAGATGTTAGATACAAGTACAAGTACCATACCTATGTCCATTGTATCACAAATGCCGGACCCTGATGTACACGCAACCGATTATTCTTATCCCTGCTGTCATATTCGTCCGCAGCGCTTTTACTCCTACGAAGGGCGACACTTTTTTTCCTCGTACCACCACCCAATTCACTGCCCCCCCCTCCAAGATAACTCTCAATCTCCTGGCTGAACTGTCATCGCCCATTTTATTTATTCGTTCCCACCCGACAACCCTTTGGAAAGGAACGAAGGGGAAGAAAATACTCTGCGAAGAAAAAAAAAAAAAAAGAAAGAGCTTCAGCCGTTTGAACATTGGATCTCACAACTCCTCTCGATCCACGGCCTTCTCTGTTCCTATGCATTGCATCCACTTTCTCGCGCCGGCGATTGCCTTGGTGGGACTGGTGATCCAGTGCGGGACGAACGCGGCCATAATTCCCGACTCGCTGGGTCGCCGAGTCGTCGTTGAACCGAGGAGTGCTCACACTATTCAAGAATTCCCGAGCCCGGGCGGTTCGGCTCCCGAGCCGCCTCGGTGGTCCACCCGGATTCGAGATAGTATTGTCGGTCAGTTATTCGGGAGGGCCAACCGGCACGGAAGGCGGAGGGAGAATCAGAGATACTTGTCCGAGACGGCGAAGGTTGTCTCGCAGTATGTTGGCGATGTGGTGTTGCGCTTCACCCTCAAGACACCCGAGGAGATGAAAGCTCTAGCCGAAGCTTCGAACATCTTGCTTTTGGACGTTTGGTCGACAACCAAGACTCACGCTGATATTAGGATAGCGGAGGCGGATGCATGTCCTTCCTTGCTACCCATTGCCGAGGGAGTGAATTGTTAACCCTTATGCTTAGATCCCACCTCTATTGGACCTTTTGCCCGCTTCATTACAGCATTCGCATGTCCGCTTGATGCGCGACTTGAGCCAGACTGCTCGAGATACTTATCCAGGGGCATCGCCTGGTAGCCGTTACCATGGCCAGACACCCGATGGAGTCCAAAACCTCTTCTTCGAAGATTACCAGCCGCTTGACGTAATTCAAGCATGGATGAATCTCCTCAGATCGCTTTTTCCTAGTCATGTGGAAATAGTAAGCATTGGGAAGAGTTATGAGGGGCGTAATATCCAAGCCATCCATGTGGGAAACCAGGGAGCGGATGGAGGGAAGAAGAAAACCATTATTGTGACCGGAGCGGTTCATGCAAGGGAGTGGATTAGTGTTTCGACAGTATCCTATTTGGCATACTCTCTTATCACTGGATATAGAAGGAATAATGATCGTGTGTTGGATACCATAGTCGATGAATTTGACTGGTATTTCATTCCGACTCTCAACGTCGATGGATATGTGTACACATGGGAGGGCGATAGGCTCTGGAGGAAGAATAGGCAGCCGACCACCTTGGCTTTCTGCAAAGGGATTGATCTGGACAGAGCATACAACTTCCATTTCGATGGGTCGTCTCAATCGCAATCGAACCCTTGCAGCGACAGTATGTCTAACCCTGCGGAAATTGTGTAACCCTTATCGGGAGTTTGTTCTAATGAGGGCATAGTGTTCCCGGGAACTTCCCCCTTCGAAGCAACGGAAGCAAAGGCATTTTCGGATTGGACATACAATATGACGAGGGAGGGGGCCAAGATAGTGGGACTACTCGACTTCCATTCTTACTCACAACAAAGTACGACGACATTGCTGGTTTGGTTCAAGACACATGCTAACATCTTGCTAGTTCTCTACCCATACTCATACTCCTGCAATAACATGCCTCCAGATCTCGAGAACCTCGAAGAACTAGGATTCGGCCTGGCTAAAGCCATTCGGTTGGTTTCTGGTGAGCACTATGAGGTGACATCAGCCTGCGAGGGTACTGGGTTCACCAAGTACCAGGGCACAACCGGCGGCGGGAGCATGATGGACTTTTTCTATGCCGAGGATCGTATTCCCTACTCGTACCAGATTAAATTGAGGGATACGGGTAGCTACGGGTTCTTGCTGCCCAAAGACCATATCATTCCCGCTGGCGAGGAGAGCATGAATCTATTAAAGTATTTCGGGATGTTCATTCTCGACGATGGGTCTCCAGTACAGCGGCACAGCGATTTGAAGAAGAATAAGAAGTGAGATGTTTCCTTGTATTCTGTCCTGTTGGGAAAAAATTGATTCGAACGAATTGGGGTGGGTTGGTGTCTTTTTTGTTTGCTCCTTTTGGTGTTTTCACGATCAAGGCTCGCGACACGTTTCGGGTGACGCACGGAAACAAACAAACAGCGGATTAGTCTGTGCGGGTAGGCTGGGTATTCGATCTTCATTCGGTGTTCTGGGGCGGGCATAGTTTGCTTTGCGTGTACACAAGCTGGGCGCTCCCACAAAAATTGGCATATATCTGGCATGGCATGGGGTGGGACGGATGGCAGGAAAAGCAAACCTCAGAAAACGTTCTTCTTGGCGGGCTTGACTTCTTGTATATTCCGAGGAGCTGTTGTTTCTTTTCACTGTTTGTCTTTGCCGTCTTCTTTCTTCCTCTTTTTGGATATCACTTTAATGAGTACAAAGTGTTATAATGATGAGAAAAACGAACAAATCACTGAATTCCATCCCATCTCAGCCATCAGGGCTTCTGATACAACTCGAACCAAAACCTCATCCCATTCTCCTCCCTAACACCCGCGGGCACCTCCTCCCCGACGAAAGCGCAAAGCTCCTCATGCCCCCTCCGTGCCCACCCGGTCTTTTCCTCATCCCTGACATCCACCGGAAAGAATCGATCACAACCAAACTCCCCCTCAACGCTAGTCAACAGAACATCCCTGGTCCTCTCGTCCTCCATGGCAAGCTTGTATATCTCCGCACCGCCAATCACGAATACCCTGCCGCCGCCGCGTGCGGCGGCGGCGTCAATCGCATCGGGGAAGGAGGTGACCCAGGTGCTCGCATCAATGGAAGAATCCGGCCGCGGGGAGCGCGAGATGACGATGTTGTGGCGCGATGGTAGCGGGCGGGATTTCGACGGGATGGAGAAGTAGGTTTTTCGGCCCATTATTACGGTGTTCAACACCGGGTTGGTGGGAGGGGATGAGGATGGGGGGGGACGCTTTGTGACGCGGGAAAAGTAGGCGAGATCTGTTGGGAGATGCCATGGTAGTGTGCCGGATTTTCCAATCCCTAGGGAGAGGGTTGCCGCGACAATTATTGTTAGATTTGGGGTTGGGATTGCCATTTTGGTGGTGGCGCGATACTGGTGGAGGAGGAGTGTGGTTGTTGGTTTGTGGTTGTGGTGAGGTAGTGAGGTAGTGAGGTAGTGAGGGTGTTCCCTTTTTTTTTTTTAAGTTAAGGTTGGTCCAACGCTAGTGGCATGCAGCCTTACGATAGGCGAGAGGCAATCTGCAACGTTTTGTGTGTGTGGGGAATAGACGCTAACCAAGTTGCCTCACTAGACTTTATATACTCGAGTACTCGAGTAGATGGCTAAGTTACTCGCATCCTCTTAGTATGATATCATAACATACAAGTACTCGAGTACAGTAGCTGTAAATGGTTTTTCCATTGTATAATACTACGTGGTATTGGTTACCGTATTCTGTGTTTGGTGACATACTAGGAGTTGGCACGTGATTTGCCAACTTACAAGTATGATACTATTCAAAGGTCTATTCCATTATGGGGATACGGCAACCAAGGTGACTACGGTACGTACGAACTTCTCCGCAGGGCCACCCACTAGCTTAACTTGACGGTTTTGGCGTTATAATGTGACGTTATCCGCTTTTGTTAGTGAACCTACTGACCTAATCTACCAAATATTATATATGATACCGGTATACAGTATCATACCGAAATTTTGAAAAATAGCGCTCACCATTAGTGCAATGCTTTTGCGCACTTGGAACTAGTCTAGTCCCTGCTCTAAAATTCCGTGAAATTTGGCATAAGGACGAAGGGGCGATAGTATAGTTATGGATATGTAGAGCACCGCTCCCTGTGCGAAATTATAGAGAATCTCGGACTAAAAACGTCTGGGGGGGGGGGGTCATGAGTGCCTATCATATCATACCTCGAACACCCCCCCCTAAATCTTGGGCGGACACATCACCTTTCCTCTCGAGATGGGGAAAAGCTACCTTTCAGTGGGATAAGTATTAGTTACCGGGTCAGTATTCTATGAAATACCTAGCTGGCGCAGTGGGTAAGATGTCAAGAACCAATTAACCCCTGTCGCAATTAGCAGGAGCCCAGGAGTTCAATTCATGCTCACAATGAGTTATTATTGAATGAACCGTCATGTAGGGAAGGAGAATTAAAAATCCTGCCCTATGGGGACTGGGAGATTGGAGAACCCAGCCTTCATCAATAAGGTTGTGGGGCTTGCCAGCGCTGCTACGAGGTGGTAGAATCCGACTCTAGACCTAAACCCAAGGGTAAGGTTGGCGATCGGCGGTGTAGCAGATGGAAAAATTCTTTTTTGCTCTCTTTGCTTTCGAAAAGTAGCTGTGGGGTCTAAAAAGTCATAGGCGTTTTAGCCATCACTCGCTTTCTAGAAAACTAGGTTCTCCCCATTTGTTGCCTTGAAAGCTTATTTCCTTCTATAATATCGGATATATACAACACATAGTAAAGGGCATAAGATCCGCTTGATGCTGGGATAGTTGCGGAAAAGCTCGGGCTCCCGCTAGTACCTGTTTGAGGGATGTCTTAACTAAAAAAAAACTACGACAGGCTTTATGCCGCTCCACTACCAGAGAGAGAAGCAATAAAAAAGATATTTCATTCTCGAATATAATATTCTGGACTCTCCCCACGCAGAATTGTGCTACCACAAAATGGTGTGTGTCAAATTAACAAGCATTAGGCCGAAGCCCAGGCCACTCAACAGGAGTCAGCGGTTAGTTGCATATGAAATCACTCGTACCATTGAGTAACCCACTCATTAAACCCATCCGTACGAACCCCTACAAAATGCCACCCATACTCACCCTGGAGTGAAACTCACTAGCAGGTTAGCATCACCATTAGAGAATACAACCCGGTGCTACAATTAATTACACGGGCATTAAAACCGCCATTCATCTAGGTAAAGACATTGCCGTAAATCAAGCTCCGGGGAGTGGCTAAATTCAGCATCCACAAGATGCAACAGGAGACCACCCCCAATGGACAAGGTAGCTCCAGGAGTGATTTCTGGGAATGTACTTCCTTCACTTCTGTGTCCCCTACTGCCCGCGTAGTGGGTAAGGTATGAGATGATAATTGAGGAACAAAAACCAGATGAAAAAGTAAGACAATAGGCTACCTACGAGACTAGCGAATGGAAAAAAAGTGCTAACACAATCTAGTAATATGGCTCATAGCTAGCTTCCATGGTGTGTTTGTGGGCGTTGAAAGGCCCCTGGCCTTCGATAGCTTTTGGTAAACAGTTTCATTGTCCGGTAACCTTCAACAACACTCCTCAAAGGAGACTCTAGCATTTGGCCTAGTGAGCGCGGTTCCGTGAGATCCCGGCCCAAATCGGTCGAGGATATACATGCTCACCTCCGCCCGGTGCTCCGGATGGTGAAAGTGTGGGAAAGTATTTGGAGTGGATACTCGTGCTCATCTAAATTTTTGCTCAAACTTTTCAAACAATTTCTTTCCTTCCCAAAATTGGCAAGGAACAGGTGGGAGGAGATAGAAAGGCACATGAGGAGACGGGGATCTTCAGGATCACCCTATATACGAATCCCAGGGCTGAGGTAGTAAGAGGGGGATTTAGTGACTTGAAATTTTCCCATGCCCGGGAAGCTGTTTACACACACTTTTAGCAGCCAAACAGAAAATGAGGGCCCCAGTGCTCCCAAAAGGTTGGTTGGACTTATGAGAGGTTGAGCATTGAGAAATCGAGTTAGATGCTAAAGATGAATTGTGAGTAAAGGGGCCGTCAGATATTCCGTAAACATATACCGCTCAATTGATTTCTACGGGTTGAGGCCAGACGGAAAGCTGATGTGTTTTCAGAGGAATTTGGAGATCCGTTCTCATGTATTTAATACTTGGAACATGTTCTCCACCCAGGTTCACGGTACAGCTCCACCTATAACTAGTTTGAGCGAGTGATATCAAGTGACTACTAGCCAATTGGGCTCGAACCTTACATTAAATCCCCCGCAGCTCGATCCTATTTGCCGACGAGTTGGCTAGTGAGGGGCAGTATTCGGTACTCGGAAGAATGGAACTAGGCGTCATTCTGAAATACGTTTGGATTGATGACATGGTGTTACAAAGCACCCCTCCCGAGAAAAGCAAAGTCAGACCTTGACAAGCCAGGTAGACAGTATCAATTACATTGATCAGGATTGCTTTACAAGTACCAGGTGGACACTACCATATACCACGAAAAACAAGCACCTGGTCTAGGAGTTAGAGTAAAATTCTTTAATAATAATAGTGGAGTACAACTACAACATGTGGACTCGATGCAGAACGGAGAGGGGAAGAGGGAGCGAGGATAATACAGTCATGCGGGTTAATCTATCAAATTGGGACCACCTCAAACTAGTGCCCCATTCAAACCACCTCCCTCTTTGCCAGATACTCCCCCAAAATCTCGCCAATCAATGGCGCATACGTTTCCATCAACCCCTCAACACTACCCCCTCCCCATTAACTCTCTCAACACCCGCACCTACCCTCTCCAAAGCACCCCCGCAATAATAACACAGCATTCACACCCCGCGACCAACATCGGCCCTCTCATCCCCAAGAAACAGCCAAACAACCCCCCTCCTTCCTTTCATCAATCGAAGGAAACAGTGCCGTCTGCCTCTCCGCCGAGCGAGCATCGACATCCACCCGTCATTCCGCAGAAACAACCTTGGAATCCGCTAATCCCAGCTCACAGTCACCATTACAACGGCGGGTGTCCGTCCATGACTACCTCATTAACTTCTATATCTTTGAGCGAAAGGAGCAGTTTCCCAGCTTGTGCTTCCTCCTTATACACCTACTGTGCAGCGGAACCAATCGGCGGCCTTCCTTGAGGTTCGCCTCGGTGCCTGGGCCCTTCAGCAGCGGTTTCACCGCTTCGATCCGGCCAAGGCAGGAGGCAGGGGCTAGCGGCGTCATACTGAGGAGGACGCCTGCACCCCACTGCAAGTGGATGCGGATCGAGGTCTTAAATTCGGCGAACACCCCGCCTTCGAGGACTTTGAAGATTGGGTGGTAAGCTTCTGAATTATCTAGAAGACGCTGAACCTTGGGGTTTCCCGCAAACTTGACATTGGGGTAGGAAGTGATAAGCCAAAAATCCTGCAATCCAATGCATCGATGTGTCAATGCGACTAATGCGAGCCCCCAATACCCAGAAACCGGAAAAGGGAAATAGCCGTGGTGTCACCCGTATGCAATGCCTATGTCAAAGTCCTAGCTTCCCTCCTCCCATGAGATAAAAGCTTGTATGGGTTCATGACTTCTCACCCGCCAGTCTCCACCGGCCCCAGAATCTACTCCGATATCCTGGGTACGATAGTCCGGGATATTGAGCACCTTCCTGCTATAGTTCTCGTATTTAGCTAGCTTTATGGACAAACCAGACCGCTTGCCGAATACTTGACGGACAAGAATTACACAGGGAGATCATGGAAAACCATACTTCGCCTAATCACGTGCTTGGGGCTGGCCATTGCACCGCCAAGACCCTTTTCGTGCCTGATGAAATGTGCTCCTAGCACTAACCGCTTGAGGACAAGCTCAGCCCACCAGAAGCTAAGGTCACCACCACCACCTCCTCCTCCTCCTCCTCCTCCTCCTCCTCCTCGATCAGCCAGGCAGCACCAGTGTTAATGTCAGCAACGCCGATTTACAAATGCCATAACCACCGCACTCTGTAACCTTTCTTCACTTTACTTACACCTTACCCCCTCCCTTCCTCACTAATATCATACCACCACATCACCATAGTTAACAAGAAACAAACCTCCGCGAAATAGAACACCACCAGCAAGCAGAATGTCCACAACCTCCGCCTCCACAGACTGGTATCCATTTCCACCCCACCGCACCTCCTCCACTGCCTCCTCACGCTCAAGTTCATCCTCCCCGCCACCCCACCCCCCTTCCTCATCTCGAAGAATCTACACACCCAAACCCTTCGACATCCCAATCTACTTCTACCCCTCGGGCATCTACTCCCTCTCGGCAATTGCAATCCGGGCATTCCTCCTGGGCAGCACCTTTGCCTCGTCCCTCCTGCTCGCGTATCTCCTCCGAAGCACATACCCGCAACTCCTACTCTTCGTAACTGCCCTCTCGCTCTTCCACTTTCTGGAGTTCTGGACTACGGCAGCGTACAACACGCGGAAAGCGAAGGTTAGCTCATACCTGCTGACGAATAATGGCATGGCGTATAACCTAGCGCACACGGCGGCACTCGCGGAGGGGCTAGTGGAGTGGTTGGTCTGGGGGAGGGGGAAGGGGTGGAAGGGAGAATGGGCGAGTGGGAGGTTGTGGATTGTGGGTGTGGTGTTGGTGCTGGGTGGGCAGGTTGCTAGGAGTCTTGCTATGGTGCATGCCGGGACGAATTTCAGTCATCTCGTGGCCTACAGGAAGGAGGAGGGTCATGTCTTGGTCAAGAGTGGGATTTATCGGTTTGTTTTATCGCTCTTCCTCTTCCTATTTTTTTGTGCTGATGGGAATAGGTACCTTCGACATCCCTCGTACTTCGGCTTCTTTTGGTGGGGCCTGGGGACGCAGATCATGCTCGGAAACCCGGTTTGCTTCGTGGGCTACTCGCTCGTGCTTTGGAAGTTCTTTAGTCATCGAATTCGCGGGGAGGAGGAGTCGTTGGTTGAGTTCTTCGAGGATGAGTATCTGGAGTACAGAGCTAGGACGTCGACGTTTATCCCGTTTATTCAGTGATTGGCTCTTGTTCTTTTTGGAGGTGGCGACCTCCTTTATTCGCAATTGCCAACTTGCCAACTGGTTGGGCCGGGAATCGGCATAATAACCCTGCAGGCGCTACTGTGGGTTTGTTCGTGATATAAAATTTCCACGTAATGGGGGGAAAGCAACAATGTCATAGAACGGGTGGAGGAAGGAAAGATGAAACCCCTTTTTGTATTGTACATGAATGATTATAGTGCCCAACATTTGGGAGACGTCTCTATTTATTTGTGGCACCGGATGATCATCACCCACTGCTCCCCAGCACCTTTGCGAACAATTGCTCCCAGACTTTAAACCTCTCGGTCGCCCGATGCACACACTCAACCACCTCCGCAACCTGCCCAACTCCACCTCCCTTCTCGATCCACCCGACCCTCTCCCCCTCGAGAGCACAAACCATAACCCGCTCTTCACAAACCCCTTCCTCGAACTCATCAGGATCACTCAATATCACCTTCCCACCCTTCTCCGCGCCCAAGTCGATGACTGCGAACGATGCAGTGAATGCCAATCCCTTGATGCCGAGAGGCTTGTATCTCGAGACCTCCGGATAGCAGACGACACCCTCGGTGTCCTGATCCCAATACGCTTGCGGTAGCTTTGTAGAGCGGAGAGCGGCGAGAATGGAAGCCCAGGCTGCGTCGAGGACGTTCCCATCGAGGGAGATGACGATGACGTCGATGTATAGTACCCAGTACGCTTTTATCTCCTCGGTATTCGGATCTAGGATGCGTAGGGACTTCGATGGGATGAGCTTATTGGCGAGCAGTAAGCGATGCAGCCTCGCGGTAACAGCCTGAGCAAAGTCCGTAGGAGGACCCGGATGATAATCCCTCGTGCAACCGGTTCCTTACCCACGGATTAGTACCATGGATACCCGGCGGAAGATAGATGGATAGGAGGGAACAAACCCATCTCCAAATTAGTAACCACCAAAGCCCTCTCCCGAATTTCATCTCCCTCCCCTTCCTCATTCTCCCTCCTCCCATCCTCCCCACTCCGCAGGACAACAATCCTACCGCCAGTCCCCACCGCCAGCGATAATACCTCCCCGCGAACACCACATACCACCGCCGTATCCCCCGTCCGGACGACCGCTGACCCGTGAGCGTGCGAAAGCGAGTTCGTGTGAAGCGAAGGAATGCGGAAGGTGTCAGGGCCGCGGCCCGAAGGACGGGTTGCGGGGGTGGATTGTAAGTGCCTTTCTAGGAAGGTCTTTGGCGCGAGCTTTTGGAAGGTTGCTGGCGGGAAGGAGAGGGGATTTGAAGGTGGTGGGGGCGCCGTCGCCATTTTGTTGATTGTTGGATGTTGTTGGTTGTTGGTTGGTTGGTTGGTGGTACCGGTAGCGGTAGCGGTGGTGGAGGGATGCTGAAGATGAGAGGGAGGTATCTGTTTGGCTGGTGTTAGTGGGTAACCTTTTCCTGTTGTTGCTGGGGTGAGGCTGAAAAGGTTATCTCGACCTCTTAGGGGATGTTTAGAGTTATCCCCCTGTTTTTGTGTCTATCTTTCCGGGGTTTATCGCGAATTTCCTCTGGGGCATATGACACGATATCATACCGGCTTTGGATAACTTTAAGGGTTGAGCCTGTCGGTATCGCGGCAAGTTATGTCTCCTTGGTAAATGTGCGGAGCAGACGGTACCGGTGTGATACCTGAGTGGAACCTTTTCCGCAGCGGTGAAACTTCCAAATTAGTGATAAAAGCCCCCGGAAGGTAGTTTTTTGATGCCGTATGATATGATATCTCGAAGGAAATAGGCCCAACGTGGGGGGGGGTCCTGGGAGCTACACTACGCTCACGATGTCGCATATTATGGCAATGCACCTGGGGTTACTTGAATTTGCCGGGTCCTGACCCCCTCCCCTCTTCCGGAGGTGTTAGCAGGGAATTTACTTGGTCTGACATTGAGTGCTTGTTGGATGACCACCGGTAGGTATAAGAGAGGGGGGGGGACACAGGGTGGCTGCAGATTTGTTTCGACTCAGTCATTCACTGCCGCTATCCTCCAGGCTTCAGTTGGTGCCTAGTGAAGGAATTTATAGTAGGTCTCAGTAGTGTAACACCGTTTCTGTGATGGGGGATATGATATAATATATATATATTTTTCACCTGAAATTAATGCAAAACAAGAAAGCCTAAACTCAATCTACACTATTATACAGGTGAGCGAAAATCCAGCCCATGATGCCGGTGTGAGCAAGAGTATCTATGCGTCCTCTTTGGTTACCGGTACTCATTCAGTCATGAAGAGAATCGATTGTATGAAGGTTCTTTACAGGAAATTAAAAAAAAAAAAAAAAAAAAAAAGGAAAGGAGAGGA
Organism: Tuber magnatum; assembly: GCA_003182015.1. NCBI lineage: Eukaryota > Fungi > Ascomycota > Pezizomycetes > Pezizales > Tuberaceae > Tuber > Tuber magnatum. Next base: position 95,469 of record PYWC01000132.1, read on the forward strand.
GAGAAGAAGAAAACAGTAAAAAGTGTTGTGACTACTTCTTTGCTGCAGCCTCCCGTTTCCTTTGTAGGTACCTTTCCTTCGCCGACTGGACATCCGTGCTTGTCTTCCTCGACTTTGCCTGTCGCTCCAACTCTGCCCTCGACTCCTCCTCTTCTTCCAGACCCCTCTTCTGAGCTTGGGCCAGTTGGTCTTCCAACATCTTACTCTGTCTAGCTCTGAGGTCCTGCTGTAGCTTGTTCCTTGACTGGTAGCCCGGCTGCTGCCTTGTTCCAGCGGAATGGCCTGCTCTGGAGCTTGGTTTGGATGATTTGGCAGCTCCCAAGTTTAGACCTCCGGAAAGGAGTTGGGTTTTGTCGACTACTTGGCCTTCCTCGTTGATCTCCACTGAGGTGCCCTTGGCTTTGAGCTCCGCAGCGATCTCCACGTCAGACTTCCCCTTTGGCGCAGACAGATCTTCAAGTTCAGGTTTCGGGTCTCTAGATGTTGAGGCGGCGACTATTTCGTCGTGTTTTCCTTCGGTTTTGTTGAGCATGTTACGATAGAAGGTGGACATTCCCTGTGATTTTTTGCGCATTCCCTCTGGTGGGTTGGTCAGCATGGCCACAGGCATAGAGGGGGGATGAAGATAGTAATGCACGTGCCCTCTCGCAATCGTTCCTCTTCCTCCAATTTCCGCATTTCCTCCTGTTGTTTCTTGTAAGCCCCCGTCACGAAGCTCTCCTTATCTGCGTACTCCTCTCCTTCGGCTTCCCTCTCCATCTGGAGCAACCTCTCCTTTGCCCGTAATTGATCCCGCTTTCGTATCTCTGCCGCCTGAAGCAGGTTCTCCATATACTTTGGTTTCCGTTCCAAGGCATCCGCTTCTTCCGCTTTTTGCTTTTTCCGATCCACGCTTTTCATGTCATCCCAAACGCCATCGTAATCATACACCGATGGATCCACCTGAATTTCCGCCTCCTTCGCTGTTGCCTCGGCTTTCCTCGATAATTCGTTGAAGGTGGATAGCTGCGCGTTCACTACCAACTTATCTCTCCCAGTGGCAAACTTCTTGGTGGCACCCTTCCTCTCGTCCTTCTTGCTTTTCTTTGCTTTTCCAAAGGCGGAACCTCCTTCCCCTCCTCCTCCTCCTCTCCACCGCCGTCGTCGTCGACATCATCGTCGGGTGTAAACCCGAACACGTGCTTCTTTGGCTTAGCGGGGGCGGTTGGTTTTTTGGCCCCGGAGGAAAGGTTTAATCCAAACGTAAGACCATTACCGCTCATCGTAAAAGAAGGTAAAGGCCGATCGGAATTTATGATAGGACGGGAGTAACGGACGGGAGGGACAAACGGAAACAGGGGAGCTCCGGCGACTAAATACTTTTGTGCTGTCTGCAGCGTCTGAGTTGAGCCCTAGCACGTTATTTGTGTCACGTGGTTAAGAGGGTTTACAGCATTGGAATGATGGACGGGCAGAGGAGGCTCCCCGGTAACTGAGGGTTGAAAGAAAGAAAGTCGCGCGGCTCAGAGATTGGACCGGGGACCGCCTGAGAAAANACTCCACTGAGCACAACCACACCCTCCCTGCTTTTCTGACCTATCGATAAAGGCTTGTTTAACTCCAAACATCTTGGGTGGTGCTTATTCTTTGGACTTTGTCTTATTTGTCCCTTCCTCCCCCCCCCCGTACCCACCTCCGCTGCGTCGACTACGGTACCTGCGCGCGCCTAAACACTCTCGAGCCTGTTCCTGCATATCTCCATCTCCCCCGACGCCTCTCCCCTTCATACCACCCTTCTGCCACGGCAATGCCTTCGAGACCCTCTTCAGTCCCGTCCATCCCGGGTATAAGGGCAGATCATAACCTCGCTCAGATGTTGCGCGCCGAGATTGCGGAGATGCTGGGAAGGGGGAGGAACCTAGCTTTTCCCGGTATTCCCCACCTCCAACCCACCCTTAGCATACCGGTTACTCCCCAGGAGGAACTATGCTAATTTCTAATAGGCGCTCAACCCATTTCCTTTGCCTGCAAGCATCTTGACGAACTCAAGCGCGAAGAGTAAGTTTTTTTCGCCCTCCAATTCCCTGATGAATGCTGCAGGCTTAGCCAGTGTGACTTGAGCTGTCGTCCAGGCTTTAAAAGGGCCCGCCCGATCGAGTACGTTGTAATGGAGCCACCCAACTGACTTATTATTAGTTATTACCTTTGCGAGAAATCGGACGGTATACGTTGTCTGCTTTATTTCACCTACGATGGTGACCGCGAGGTCCATTACCTAATTGACCGGAAAAATGACTACTATTTTGTCCCTCATCTGCACTTCCCCATGCCCGACGACCCCACCTTCCGGCGATTCCACCGAGAGACTTTGGTTGACGGGGAGTTGGTCTTGGACGATGTCGGTGGATCGAGACCGTTGTTGCGATACCTGATCTTCGATTGCTTAATACTCGACAACAGGCACGTGATGAATAGGACCTTGGACAAGAGACTTGCTGTGCGAGGCCCGGATCTCATTTATGCAAAATCGTACTAACCCTTGGCAGTATTTCCGCGAATATGTCTACAACCCTTATAAGAACCTCATTGAGCAATTTCCACAAGCGTTGGATGATTTTCCCTTCCAGTTAGTATCAGCCGTCCTCCCTGTTAAGCCCAACTGCTTTGATTATTTATTTGGCCCTCTGGCGGTATAGATTGCTAACAGGGTTGGTCATGGCAGGGTAGAAATCAAGAAGATGGAATTCTCGTATGCCATTCAAATGATGTTCCAGGATGTCTTGCCGAATTTACCTCACGGGAATGATGGCCTTATCTTCACTTGTCGAACATCGCCCTATAAGTTCGGCACGGATCAGAACATGTAAGCCGTACGTTTCCACCCGGGTGTGGTGGGGCTAATTAATATCTTCCAGCTTAAAATGGAAACCGGCAGAGGAAAATTCAGTCGACTTCCGACTGAACCTTGAGTTCCCCCTTATTTCTCGGGAGGACCTCGAAGACGACGAAGACGAATCCGATACGGACTCAATGGCACCTGATTATGATGCGATGCCCAAGTTCAACCTTTCGGTCTTCATTGGTGAGGGGAGGTACCAGAAATGGGCGGAGATGTATGTTACACCTCCAGAGTGGGACGAGTTCAAGAGCATGGGAAAACCTCTCGACGAAGAAATTGTTGAGTGCGCAATGGACGACCAGGCCAGATGGAGGTTCTTGAGGTTGAGGACAGACAAAAGGGAGGGCAATCATATTTCGACCGTTAACAGCGTTATCGAGAGCATCCGAGATAGGGTAGGTAAAGAGGATTTGATGGCCGCTGCTAAGGAGATACGAGCTGCTTGGAAAGCTAGGCTTCCCAGGCAACAACACTAGGAGTATCCTTTCCTTTCCGAGTCACTGGTTGTTTGTCAAGGAGTGGGATTCAGCATTTGCTTTCGTTCCGGTGTTTAGGATCAGGTCTTTTGTTTGCTGTTATGGTTGGGTGTCTTGTAAGGTATCGTATGGCGACCGGGCATTTCGCCATGGACGCTCTTCCTACGATAAATCATGGGGGTGGGAATCCGCGCGCGGATATGCTCTAGGGTGGCGATGGTTTTTTGTTTTTACCATTTTCATGTCCATAGATAAACTCGGCTTGGGGTAGCATCGATGCCAAATTGGCCTCTCCTAAGCTGAAGGGAAGAGAGAAGACGCACGGGGGGGAAAGACTGCCCCCCATAACCCGGTACCGTATGGCAATGCTAGCCATGATAATCAGCGGGGCTTGGGTCTAGCCTCAGGTATCTACGAGATTTGTTAGAAAGCGGGACATGGCGTATCACCATACCGTAATATTATCGTGTTGTGATGCCATGCAACCCATCTCTCCTCTTCCCCCTCCGGGGCTGACATACCCACCGTTCTCCATCACTTGAGCACAAGCAATGTCTCACTCCAACCAAGTGCACGAGCAATAATTTACAACGCATCTAAGACCCGAATCGACAGGGACTAGCTTAAGCCCTGCATCCCGCAGAACTCCCGTGCTGATCTGCAGGTATCCCTGAAGAGAGGCAAAGTCACGGGAACAGAAAAACCCACTTCACCCCCGATATAAATTCAGCTCATCGTCCCCCCCCCCCCGCGCCCTCGTCCCTTCTCCATCTTACACTGGGTCAGAAAAGAAAAGAAGGCTAAAAATGTCAAAAGCAACACTCGGCCTGATCGCCGCTGCCTCCGCCGCGACTGGAGCTGCCGCAACGGCAATCTACTACTCCACCCTGAGCAGCCAGAAGGCCCCGCCGCCCGCTATCCCAACAACAAAAGGGATTCCGGTAAGCCCGGGCAGTGGTGTACCACCATTGATAGGCGTTACAAACACCTCGGCGAGGGCAGCGCAGTTGCAGAGACCGGTTGATCCTTCGGGGTTGTTCCAGTATGGCTTTCCTGGACCCGTGAATGATCTTGCAACGAGGACGGCTTTAGTCTCGGCTTTTGATCGCAGGACGAGAAATCCAATTTGGGTCGCCGAACACATCACTCCAGAGTCAGTGGCCGCTAAGGAGGGGGACCGGCATCGGAGCAAGTTCGTGGAGGATCATGACGGTAGGTTGTATTATTCAGGGATGGGGGGGGGGTTGGAGTTGGGGGCTGGGGAGGTGGATGGCAGGACTGATAAAATGGGAGGATAGTCCCGGAGAAGTTTAGAGCTAAGTTGAATGATTATAAGGGAAGTGGGTATGATCGTGGGCATCAGGTATCACTCTATAATATTATTATCACCTTGCGAAGGTTGCTGGTGCGGGCTAATGATTGCGTTTTAGGTCCCCGCCGCAGACGCCAAGTTCAGCCAGGAAGCCATGGACGATACCTTTTTCCTGACAAACATGTGCCCGCAAGTCGGTGCGGGATTCAACCGCGACTGTAAGGCCCCGACTCCGCCTCTGCCCATTTACCATCCCCCATGCAAGCCTAATGCAAACCAGACTGGTCCCATTTTGAGGACTTCTGCCGCCGCCTAACCTCAAAATACCCTTCCGTCCGGATAGTGACCGGACCCCTCTACCTCCCCCGCCGCGACTCGGACGGCAAGTATCGCGTCTCCTACGAAGTCATCGGTAACCCCCCGAACGTGGCCGTCCCCACACACTTTTACAAAGTCATCCTCGCAGAAGACGGTGTTACCGGTGGAATCGTTGCTGTTGGAGCGTTTGTTCTGCCGAACGCTGTTATCGATAACAGCACCAAATTGGAAGAGTTTTCGGTGCCACTTAGCATTGTGGAGAGAGCGTCGGGTGTGGAGTTCTTGTCGAAGCTACCGGGGAATCGGAGGAAGGAGCTATGTAAGGAGATTGAGTGCTCCATTGTTGTGCGGGAATTCGATAACGCTAGGAAGAATGCTACTGGAGCGCCGGCCCCGGGGAAAGGGTAGAGGGGTAGTATGCGGGCTGTGGCAAATGGCGGGTTTGTGGAGGGGATTTGCCAAGAGGCAAATGAGCACAATTAATTACTTTCTCCCAGGATTGCTAAATTTTGAGGACAACGTGATACTGCTATTGCCATGTCTATTCCCAAAGTGTTCCTAACGGGGATATATATACAATAAGCCCAGGGATTACCGGATCCCCTGCCCAACATGGAATGCGAACGCTTCCAAAACAAACCCATCCCCAACGAAAACGAACCCACAAGATTTGATTGTGTTTATTTGTTTCTATCTACGCCCTCTCCCACTCTAATTTCCCCCCGGATCCGACCTAATCCTATTGATATAGGCCTTGGACACAGCATTCCAGGCCTGCATATACTTCTGCATGCAATTCGTCAAGCAAATCTACCGCAACATCAGCCAACACCCCATCCGCTTCTCCACTCGCTAGCGGGAAAGGAGAGCATACAGTTTCCCCAGAAGATAAACTACCTCCCGGCTTAGGAATGCATTTTTCGAAGCACTTTTCGTTAATTTTCTATTCACCATTAGCTCCGCAGCCGACCCTGGATGGTGATGGCAATGAGACGGGTACTTCGATCAGTATGCGGGCATTCTCGATGTTTGATTCTTGGGCAATTGTTGACATTAATGCCTAAAAACACTGTCGGTTATTTCCCGAGGAGTTGGAAGGGTTATATGGGATGAGGAGGTAAAAAGAACCTGCTTGCGCTCCTCCTTTGTAGAATTACTGCCGAGGTTGAGCATATTCCCAAGATTATCCATTTCGTTCGAGTGGCTTTGGAAGGAGATCCGGTTTGCAATCGGGTTGGTGGTGCTGCTCAAACTCGAGGAGTATGGTAGGGAGATGAGGTGTGCGGAAAATCCGCTTGTAGGGTATCTGGGGCTTCCCGATAAACCTCCCTTGCCCCAAGACCTGCAATGACGATCAGATACCGGCACAGTATGATATGATAATATGATACCGCACAATTAAAGGTGCGCGCACTAATTTAGCAAATTTAAAGAAGAAAATTGTGTCCAGCCCTGCATACCGTATTCTACCTTGAAAACGCGAATTCCCCATCCCAACCCCTTATCCAGCAGTATCCAACACAATGCCAGCCCAACTCCGCCAAAACTTCTTGGCAACCCTCGCGAAAGCTGTCCACAAGAAACCCTAGCTCAACCGCACCACTTCCGATCCACCCCCCCCCTTCGCCGAACCCCTACGAAAACAAGCAAACGACCTAAACCCACCCACCCATCACTGCAACACAGGTCCACTATCTAAAGGAAGCATAACACAGAAGTATGAAGTGGAGCTTTTGCTCGATATTCACTACTTTAGCGCTCGCGCGCCAGGGATTGGGGGAGAGTCCTGCGGATGATGATGTCAAGACGGTGCCGTTGAGGACTCATAGTTTGTTCCAGGTACGTTCTCGTTTCCAGAGGGAAAAGAGCGAGGAGCGGGGCTAATGAGGAGGTGGTGGTGGTGGGGGGGGGTAGCCGTACTTGGACACGGAGTTGCAGAGTCGGTGGTTTGATTGGGGGGGTGATACTATTGTTCGGGCAGACCAGTTGAGTTTTCCCATACTCTGCCCGGAGGAAGGGGGCTTTGGTACTAATACTTGTGGTGGGTGGTGTAATAGGTACATCCGCTTAACCTCAGATAGGCAGCAGCAGGCCGGATGGTTGTGGTCAAGGTTGCCGCTCACGGCCACGAATTGGGAGGTAGGGAAATGCTTCCCTTCACCGCCGCCCGTCTTTAGGGGAGGAGCCTGTTAATAGGATCGTGGAGGGGATCTATAGATCGAAGTCGAGTTCAAGATTCACGGACAAGGAAACCTTTACGGTGATGGGATGGCTATGTGGGTTACCAAACAGAGGGCTACGCAGGGTCCTGTGTTTGGAGCCGCAGACAAATTCGAGGGGCTTGGAATATTTTTTGACACTTATAAGAACAACCGTCCCGGGGTTATCTTTCCGTACGTTATGGCTATGATTGGTGGGTTCGCTATACGACAATGTGGGCGGGACCCGGGGGTTTTCTGACAGCGGATGTAGGTGATGGACAGACCGTGTACCAGCACGGAAACGATGGGAAGGAGAACGAATTGGCCGGGTGTTCGGTTGGTCCTTAAAACCTATGCTGGGTTCCCAACGACATACTGACCAGACCTTATGAGCGCAGGCCAGGGGGATTAGAGGCGCACCAATTACCACAAAGGCCCGATTAACCTACTTTCAGGAAAACTACCTCCAACTCGAACTCCAATACAAGAACGAAGATCAATGGATCGTCTGCTTCAACGTCCCTAACGTCACGCTCCCACAAATCACCTACCTCGGTTTCACGGCGGAAACCGGTGAACTCAGTGGTAATGTCCCATCCTTTCCTCCCCTCGGCGATGCGGTCCGCTAACATGCGCCCAGACAATCACGACATCATCACCGTGTCCTCGAAGAACCTGTACCAGGTTAACACTGGCAGCAGCAGCAGCAGCAGCAAGCGCCCCGACAAGGCCGGTAAGGCGTCCACGTGGAAGCCAAGCGATGGGGGAAGAAGCAAGAGCGAGTCTAGCAGTGGATGGGGTTGGTTCTTTTTGAAGGTGGTCATTTTCATAGTTGTGGTTGTCGGTGGATATGTGGGGTACACGGCGTACAGGGCGCAGATTAGGGGCTCGCGGTTTTAGATGGGCTCTCTCTCCCTCTCGTTCTGTCTCTATTGAAAAGTCATAACCGGCACACCAAATACATCCCTGCTTTTTATGTTATTTATTTTCTCTATTTTTTTTTTTTTTTTTTCAACCTTCCCTGGATCGTCCTTGTGCAGGAACACTGAATCGAAAGTAAAAAAGAGTCGAAAAAAGGGAATCCTTTTCACTATCATAATATATCGTTTCATCTCTCGTATTGCCCCGTGCCCTCTCCTTCGGTTTTCCCCACCTCCTCGGTTAGTTAGGTCTACCTTTCCCCGTGGTGCTTTGCCAGCATCGATTATCAATTTATGCCACCCCCACCGCCGTGTCGAACCGAGTGATTACACATGATTCCCATAATTACCACCCTGGGTTAGGTATTCTTATGATATGTACCGCACGATACGAGTGGTGGTGGTGGTGGTGGTGGAGCGGAAGTGATGGATCGAGGTGCAGGACGCAGGGTGCAGGGCGGGGCCGTGAGGGATTTTATATTATGGTAGATATAAGAATCCCATTGTGTTGTTTTTGTGGTGCGACGGGGGCGCGGTGTCGGTGGTGTGTGCAAGTGATTCAGCTGCAGCGGGCAAGTATTATAATAATAATATTATTATCATCATAAAATATAAGTGCAATACCGGTATGCAGGGCCGCGGTCGTGTTCGATAGAGAGGAAGGCGCCCCGCGTCGTTCGATGTTTTCCAACGGATGGTGTCGTGGTATCATATGTTTCCGGGGCAATCACGGGCGAGTATCATAAGTGTCGGGGCGGCGCCACGGATTGACCTTGTTGTATGGTGCTGTGCCTGTCCGATGGGAACCCGGGGGGGGATATATTGTGGGTGGTAATCATACTCTAGGGGTAACCTAGAGTATCATATACACGCTCGAGTACGGTGAGCCCGAAACGGACCTTTTCTTTAGACTACGAGAGAGGGTAGCGGGGTGACTTTTTTTTTCTTTTTTCTTTTTCTTTTTCTTGCTTTCCCCTTCTCTTCTTCCTCGGAGGAGGGGACGGTGGATCTCATCTGTAAAGTGTTGTGGCATCACACGCCTACCGTACAAGTACCATACAAGCGCGATCGAAGAAGTGAGTGGGCACGCCAATTCTACACACAGAACCACTAAACACAGTAATGGCACCATTTTCGATCGTACAT